>JASDQU010817323.1:15910-35934 GCA_032191745.1 Picea mariana
TAGAATGGTGGCAGCTTATCTCTGAGAAGAGATGTGATGGCTACTCGCATTCGCAAGATGATGATTATAATGAGGCTATGAAGGCCTTTTTACAATAAGCAGGAATTCCAAAAACCCTATACATCCAAAAACCTAACCCTAGGAGATGAAGCACCAAAAGTCATGTGGGCCCCGTTTGGGTAAGTGAGTACATCAACTTCCCGGGGTCGTAACTTTTGCATACGATCTCCGTTTTAGGCATGTGATAGATCATTGGAAAGGTATCATCGAGGAGATTCATTTTGGGGGCTCAATTATTCCTTCAGCTATCATTGAGAATCTCAATCTAAAAAAAAACTTCATTTGGGCCCTCAAAATGGCCCCGGAAGTTAAAACCTGCTAAAAATAGTAAATTGCCAAACTTGCCAGAAAATTGTTTTGAGCCATTTGGAAAAGGTGGGTGGCCACCGATATCCACCTGGATCAATTAGATCACCATAATTATATTCATTGTGAATACCCATGTGAAGAGAAGTGTATGCATAAATGGGACTTCTAAAATATTTTTCCATTGATTCCATGGTCTGTTGTTTTTATGTGGCTCAATATTTTTCTTAGTTGGTTTCTCTTCTTGTACTAGTTTCTCTTCTACAAGACGTTCATTTTCTAAATTATCCTTTATTGGTTTCTTTATTATAGATTTTTCTTTGGGACCCATGTATATATCCCTAATTTTACCCATTCTAAAAACATAGCATCTGAAACTCATTAGATGAGAAATCAAAACAATCCTGGGAATAAACTTGATCTATATAGATTTGAGCAACATTTTTCTTGAATTACCAAAAGGATCATTAGTCCTTTCAGATTCAAATGTTTTTTAAAATGGTAAAAATAACAAGATAATGAATGGAGAATTAGCATAATAAAGACGAAAAATTTGAACTAGGTTGGATTATAACTTATTGAATGAGATGGTGTTCTAATGGGCCGAGATAAAATCTGCACTCGTTTATAAGTTCATTCCTCCATTTATTCAAAAGAGAAACTAATGTCTCTACAATAGTATCATTTTAGATACCATCATTCAAAGCTTAAAGAACAGATTTGATGGTTAAGATCTAGGAAAAGAGAGGCCTAAGTTTTAACATGAAAAACAAATTTAGAATTCCTTTTCCTCAAACAAATGAAAAAACTCATCTAAGAGAATTCAACATATATTATATTGAATGATAAAACATTCAAACAATACATATAATTTGAAAAGTAATACATGCAACCTTATATTTTAAAAATAATGACCCAAATTAGCAATTAGGAAGTGAGAAATTTGAATCAAGTACAACTAGAAAGTATAAAGGATGGATAGTAGACTGGTGTGCATGCTCGAGTGCTTAAAACATTATGGGTGATAGAAAATGCACTCAATGAATGTTAGTAGCTCAGACTTTGGTAGAAAAGTTGATCTATAATGGATCATTATATAGTTTTTCATATATCCTCATACTTTTTGGGTGAAAAAATTGGAGGAATTGGCTTGCAGGGCCTATTTTAGAGGCAAGTCCCAATTTGATGATTTGGGGTACATAACCTACTAGAACTAGTTTGAGGCATCAAAAAAAAATTTGGTGGTTCAAAAATGTTTGAGCATAGATCACGACCTGTTAAGTTTGTTCTACACACTAAAATCTTTCCAATGATGTGAAAATGATGTCAATTGAAGTTTGTATGTAGAACGTATGCCTCCCATTGTTGGAGATATTACACACTCACCTAGAATTATTTTTCTAAGTTTGATAGTCCAATATTGAGAAGGATTGCATAGATGAGAATATTCTCTCTATAGAATATTCCCCTACAAAATAGGGCACTTCTCTTCTGTTCATACTAAGTTACACTCAACTATACTAGTGGAAGTCACTCATGCATGGAAACCTCAGTTTTATCACCAACAGTTGCAAGTGTCTCTCTCACTTCCACACATGTGACTTAATTAATTCATGATTTCATGAATCAATTAACTAGGACTAGGTGGCAGTTAATGCTAGTGTATTTCAGTGAGTGTCTAGATCTCTCTAGATCACTACTATGGCTCATTAGTTACCCATGTAGCCTATATATATTGTAAATTATTCATTATTTGAGTGTGGAATATGGTAAATACAATTTCTCATTCCTTCTCTCCAATTTTTCTCTCTTCTTCTCACCTTTGCAAGTTGTGTATGTTCTTTTGCTAGCTAGATCTTTTGTGTATGTATTCACCACATCTATGCATGGTATCAGAGCCCACAAGATTCTAGCAAGGATTGTCACCAACACTCTTTTGTAGGTACCAAAGACATAATAAAGAAACAAAAAAGATGTATTATTCTTTGACGATACTTATCACGCCTCAGAACTATTTGGAGTGGAAGCCAAATATTATACTTCTTCTCAGAAGTAGAGGCTTATACCAAATACACATGGCAATGGAAGTAGAGCCTAATTCCACCAATGAGAAAAATGACTTTCTCAATAGAAAAGATATGGCCATATGATGTATCTGCATGTCTATTTCTCCTAAAGTTTTCCATCAAGTATATGATGAATCACAAGACTCAACTCCAAATGAATTATGGACCATATTGGAGGTTCTATTTTGGAATACAGAATATTGTATGAAAAAGGTTGAAAATATAGAGACAGTAGATAATCCACTTGAAGATCAATCCTCTTAGTTTCAAGAGGCTTCTACACATGTATCTGCACAACTTTTTGTTCCATTCATTGAAGATGATGCCTACTCCATATCAGATCTATTTTCTGAATTTCATGTGGAATATATCATGCATGCATCTCAAGATTCACATGTAGGAACTTTTTCATTCACCATGCATGCATCTTAGGAGCCACAAGCATGTACCATGCATGCATCTTAAGAGACAAAAAGGGGGCCTCGCACATCATATTCAATTATGACATTTTATGAGAAGAATTTGTAGAAAAAAATTCGATATTTGAATTCCTCTTAGAAAAATACCCAATTTCAAAAAAGAAATCGCTTGAAATGGAGTCCATGAAGTGAATTTATGAACATTTTAAAATCAAGAAAATTTCAACGTTTTTTCATAAATGACCGCATGATTTTCAAAATTTCATACAAACATCATTTGGATATTCTTCATTACAAAAAGAGATAGTGGATATGTGTGGAAATATCACTAGTTCATCTCCTTCATCATATCCTTAGATACATCTACATCTTCAACAAAATATTCAACGAGCACAAAATTGCACAATTGTGAGGTCTTCATGGAGTGAAGGACACAGTTTCTTAGCAACTAGTTTTTTTTCCTTCTCATTTTTTTTCTTATGAATTGTACTTTGAGGGGGGGAGGTGGGGGGGCGGTCCCATGAGGTTTTCATCATTTCCTCATTTTTTCAATTTGATATTATTATATGCATTGTACAATGGGTACCTAACATGGCCTTTGTTGTCAAGAGCCATTCTTCATGTACACCCTAGTAGTGTTCAAGGGGGTGTTGGAGATATTACACACTCACCTAGAATTATTTTCCTAAGTTTGATAGTCCAATGTTGAGACTATTTCCTTAGATGAGAATATTCTCTCTATAGAATATTCCCCTACAAAACAAGGCACTTATCTTCAATTTAGAGTTAGTTACACTCAATTAGACTACTAGAAGTCACTCATGCATGGAAACCTCGGTTTTATCACTAGAAATTGCATGTGTCTCTCTCACTTCCACACATGTGACTTAGTTAATTGAGGATTACATGGATCAATTAACTAGGACTAGGTGGAAGTTCACTTTAGTGTCTATCAGTGAGTGTCTAGATCTCTCTAAATCACAACTATGGCTCATTAGTTACTCATGTAACATATATCTATTGTAACTTATTCACTCTTTGAGAGTGGAATACAGTAAATACAATTTCTCATTCTTTCTCTCCAATTTTTCTCTCTTCTTCTCACCTTTGCAAGTTGTGTATCTTCTTTTGCTAGCTACATCTTCTCTGCAGATATTTACCACATCTCTACACCCATAAGTTCACCTACCTTGGTGACTACCATGGTACTAAGTGGATTCCACATAACCCCCTATTACTCACACATGTGGTTCTAGTCATGTGTCTACTTTCAAGAAGATTCTAGAGGGTCCAAAGCCATGACACTAATCTAGAGTTGAGGCATGAAAAACCATAACCCAAACCATAAATGACCTTCAATTTGCATAAATACTGGGCCACTAGGAAGAGAAATGGTTCCATTACTTTAGTATTATTATTGTTCCATTTTTTTAGTATTGATATTGTTCCATTCTGTTAGTAGTTTTATTGTTCCATACTTCAGAAAATCATCGAGGAGTGGGTTAGTGAATGATAATGAATGAGGTAGTAGCTTCTGTAATACCCATTTAGGCTATAAAGTTTTGGGAAACTCCATATGGAGTGTCCCTTTATTTGTACTTCAATTTCTTAACTAGGGAAAATAGAGAATGGAATAGGCCTCACCTTCTAGCTAGGTTTTCTTAGTATTGGATTTCCCATCTCACATATTGCATTTATCAAGTGTCTATGGTTTTTTCATTTACTTGTTCTTTTATTTCAATTTAAGTTATTTCCATAAATTTGAGTGTTGAGATAGTAATAATAAATATGAGATCTAAAGTCACAAAATGCATAATACAATATTTCAATACATTGTACAATTTGTTGTAATGAATCATTCTAGTGGAATATCCATTACAATTTATATATCATATTAGTATCAAACCAATTTCCTTGGGGTTTTTGTGGGAAGTTGTAGGATCCAGGAATTGGATCAAGAAAAATGGTGTAGAGTCATAGTCATGGTCAATGGATCTAGTCATAAAAATGCTTAGAATGAGGGAGAAGAGATATTTTTGAAGTTGTAGGAACAAGTCATTGATATCTCTTGCAACATGGCCCTCCTCATAGTATCTCTAGAAAAAAACTTTGGAATTTATGGGGAGGTTGGTGCCTCTAAATTAGAATTTGGAATAGAAGATAAATTGGGAGAGAATGAAGACTCAAAAAAGGAGATGAAAAAAGGGCTAGAGAAAGAGAAACCAAGTTCTCGTTTCATCACTTATTTTACGATCTCTATTTAAAATGGAAGTGAATATTGAAGTTAAAACTTACCAAGGTGAGATTGATTCTGTTAAGTGAACCATTGGTTGTAGCAATTATAATTTTATTTTAATTTCCATAATATATAAAAAGAAAAAAATATTTCATTTTCCTGACTAAAATTACCGAGCCATGCACTAACCTAGTGCGAAAGCCACATGGAGACACTTAGGATAGATTATGATACACCAATAACTAAGTGGGAGGTGTTTAAAACCTTCATCCAATAACAATTCTACTCTATTGGGTATGTAGAGGACTAGTCAATGCATTGGAATCATTTCAGGTAGGGGCAAGGGTAGAGTGTGCAAGAGTACACAACTCAGTTCATAAAAATGGTGATTATGTTGGGTATATCTCCCAAGAATCTATATGGACTCCTCAAGTATTTTGGGGGTATACTTAGACATTCTCTTTAAACCGAATAAAATTTATGAGGCTTTTGTGCAAGCATGGTACTTGGAGAATATAGGCCATAATAAAGAACAACCAAGTGGTTCCAAACTGAAATACCACCAAGATGCTTCGAAGGAGGGGAAGAAGAAGTGGAAAGGAAAGGAAAATAAGGAAATAGACATTGCACATAAGTGCAAGGATCCAAACAACCACTGCAACCATTGTGACATTGATGGTCACATTGAAGATAAGTGTTGGAAGATACATCTAGAGATGAATCAAAATAACCATAAGAAGATGACTTGGAGGGATGATTCAAGGTAATTTTACAACTAATTTGAATATTGTGTAAGAGGATGAAAAGTAGGAAATCAAATTAGCTTTTGGTATATATAATGTGTATTTATGTGATTTTGGTGTGCCTATTTGAAATTAATTTTTTTCTAACATTAGTCTATTATTTTTCATACAAAATATAATGCACATGTTTCCATTAGTGTAGGTGATGAGTACCTAAATGATGAAACTTCATTGAAATTGTTTGTACATTTGCACATACTATTTTATTTTTTTGGATGACTATTAAAAAAAATGTTAATTTCATATGTATTTTTAATTACGAAACTCATCATAACCCTAAAATTATGAGGCATAGTGTTAGCATAGGGTTTGATGGCATTAACATAATCAAACATTTTTTTTATTGTATATTTCAATATTTATTGGTGTAGAATATATATTTTTTTCTATGAGTCAAGAGATAAAAGGTTGTAGCAAGAATGGAAGATGTATGTATTTTAAAATTATGATAAATGTCAAAAAAAAATTAAAATTAAAAATAACAAACATTGTTTTTTTAAATCACATATTTAGAATCTCCATAGTCATATCTATATGTGTGTTGTTTCAACAATTATGGATTTGTGTAGCCTATTTAATATAAAGTGAAAAATGTAGATATTGAGAGGAATTAAAAAAAATGAGGTTTTGGTGTTTTATCAATAATAATTACTAGGTTTGTCACACTAAACCTAAATTTGAAGCATCCAAGTCAATAAATATGTTGGCGAATAGAAATGATCCCACTATCACACACACACACACACACACACACACACACACACACACACACACACACACACACACACACACGTGCGCGCACGCGTGCAGGTGCACATATTGAATATCAATGTCAATTGGGTATAGATCAATCAATTGTTAGGGTCCTAACCTCCCTAACCCATCGAGTAGATAGATTAATATGTTTTTCTATGTAATAAAATTATTCTTTAGTAAATAAGTCTATGTAATAATGTGAACATGTCTAATGTAAGAAGAAATACTAGAAGGTTATTCCTCTAGAATATTCTCAAGAATGTAGAAATAGTGTATATAGGGGTAGAAAGCATGGAAAATATTTTCTTGTGAAATCATTTGTATTCAATATCTACTATGTGGGAGGTTTCCCCCTCGAGGAGGAAAATGAACTTTTCTCTCAAGAGAATAAAGGTATCAACATTTGGATATATATATTCATTGTGCTTATTGTTTTGCCTCTTTCGGTTAACTATTTTGGTAGCAATGTTTCTACTGCTCTGCATATTTCCTTCGAGTACCTTACAAGTGGTATCATATCTCTTTCCTTGAACAATTTTTAGATTTTTTTTAGGCTAGAGACGTGTTTCAACATCTATAAAGAACCATAGTGATATGTCATGAAATGGTTTGGGAATAATACATGTAGGAACTACACATTGTTTTACCGTGTTGGAAACCCCTATAAGCCCTGTTGGTAACCCCTTGAGTAGTAATGCATTAGACAGTACCTGAATATGGAATCTCTCCTCCTCGTACCCTTGGGAGTAATGGGACTCTATATATCATGAAAGAATATTTGTTGTTCAACCACCTAATTGCTATAGTGGCACTGAGAGCCACACTTGACAAGACTACTTTCATGTACCTAGGTAATTGGGTAGTAAGACTGAGGGTACAGTTAATCCTCCTAAGGTAGATCCCCGAGATATTAGGATGAGTAAAACTATTGGCCCCGACAATTATATAAGAAGGATATAGAACAAGGAAATCCCTTGTCCTTAGGAACCTTCAAAAACCCTAATTGTTGATGTCGAAACAAAACATAATAGACAAAGTTTTTAAAATTTTCACATCTAGTGTGGGAAACCCTACTTCATGCATCCATTCTACAAAACTCCTACAAAATCTTCACTATTAATAATTTGGTCATTTTTTCACTACAATATTAATCATATTAGAGTATAAATCCATAGGATTTAAAAAAGAAAGAGTATAGTGGTCCCACTATCAACCTTGTTTGGGATCTATCCCATTGGATTCCTCTCTTCATACTAATAGTAGTAGTACCCCTCTCTTACAAGAGTTTTGTTTTTTGTGGACCCACCCACCCTCTCCAACACCCTTATTTGGTACCTATCCCACTATATTCCTCTCTTTTCATTGATCATAGTGGTAACCCTCTCTCATAATAATTTTTTTGTGGACCCACCCACCCTTCTATGGAACCCTTAATTGGGATCCATCTCACTAGATTTTGTTGGAATAATAAGAGGGGAGGGGGGGGGGAATCAATACTGATCACGTTTTACCATTTCTTATTTAGAACATGTGAAAATTAACTTTATCAAAAGTATATCAATTGAATTCAATATATCATAAGAAATATCAATCAATAGTGCATAACAAATAACCACAGATACACAGTACACAATAATTTATGTGGAAATCCAAATGGGAGAAAACCACATAATTCTTTCTTATATATATATATATATCAAATATTACATTTATAGGAAGCGCCAACTTCCAAATTATCTATAACCAACTAGAAGGAGGCTCCGACCCTCTATTTACAAGCTCCAACATGAAGGAAGATACAACTCCTTGAGTTATCTTGGTACAATTTAAAGGAGGTCCAACCCCCTAGTTTATAGGATCCAACCTAAAGGAAGATCCAACTCCATATGTTCTATAGATCCAACCAAAAGGAGGTTACAACCCCCTAATTTATAGGCTCCATCCTGAAGGAAGATCCAACTCCATGTATTCTCTGGCTATAGCGAAAGGAGTCTACGACCCCCTTTCCTTGCCTCATCCTTCCTCCCTGAAATATAAGTGTAGAATCAACCTGTCACTACCACTATTACTATCACTACCACCATCAAAGATACATCAACCTTTCACCGTCACATCAACCTATCATTGTCACTGTCACATCAACCTGTGACTACCACTAATAGATCAACTTGTCATT
This sequence comes from Picea mariana, assembly GCA_032191745.1. Classification (NCBI taxonomy): domain Eukaryota; kingdom Viridiplantae; phylum Streptophyta; class Pinopsida; order Pinales; family Pinaceae; genus Picea; species Picea mariana. The sequence goes on from JASDQU010817323.1 coordinate 24,733, forward strand.
CCCATTGATACTGTCACTTCATTGATATCACATCATAATCATATCTGTATCAAACTCATAACCACATACAAATCATACCAATATCACCAAAATCATCTATCAAATAATATTCACAACATCACCAAGATTCACATATAACAATGAACCAAAATGATTTCTATAGCATGTGAAAACATCAACAAGATATGCCTAAACATGTATCATACCATCATCAAGAGATGTGTCTCAACCATGTACCAAAACATAAATAATATGGACCCAACCATATACCTCAGACAGTGCCAAAACCATGTACCAAAATGTGTGCCTCAACCATGTACCATATCATTCATAATTTGCCTCAACCAAATACCAAAATATATTCCATAAACCATGTACCATAACATCACCAAGAAATGTGCCTCATACATGTTGCAAAGATATACCTCAAACCATGCAAAAAAAATGTGACTCAAGCATGTGTCATATCCTCAACTATATACCAAAGACATGCATCAAGAATGTATCATAACATCACCAATATATAACCTTAAAAACATGCATATAAACATACCTTTAAATATGTAACAGACCTGACTGCACCATCATACCTTACTCAGAATTTCAACAATGTAGAAAAATAATCTTTGTCAAATTTTCCTCAGCCTTGTTGGACAGAGGCCAGTTATCTCATGGGGCCTCTTCTGATGAGCATCGTACAACCTATGGGGGTGCCTCGCACAACACCTATATCCTGACCAATGGGATTTAGATAAATTATGGTTTTCTTAGAAAAACCCTTCACACACCTGCAATACTGAAACTTCTCCTCTACACTCCTTCGCTACCTCAGACTCGCCAATAGATCACTTTCTCACTTAGAATATATTCAATAAAATTGTGTGTTTGAATGTGCTAATGATATGCTCCTTGAAGTGTGTTTATACTTTTCCAAGTGACTTCTTTCCTTAACTTTAGGCCCTACCTGTAATTTCTTGTTATACATGTTTTACCCTTTAATTAATGACTTGTAACTTCTTGTTGCAACCATTTAGGGGATTCTTAACCATTCTTCAGGGATTTCAACTTCATGAGGGAATAAATCTGCAACCATGAGGAACTACATGATGTACCACCTAATGTTGGAAATATCATGATGAGGAATATTCATCTATGAGGGTGTTACATGCATTTGCATTTTCCTTCATCCTCTTTTTCCTCAAACAACTTTGAGATCCATGACCACACCTATGGGTTTCTTGTAGACTTATTCAGATATTCTTACTGTGAGGGCCATGCTTAAAGATATGCCACAATAGGACCACTTTGGAGACTTTTCCAAATACACCCATCACTTATTCCTTCAAACAAACCCATCAATTCTAGAGGTTTCTTCTAGCATTGGCCAAGGTTGACATAAATGAAAACCAATTATCCAACAATATCACCCTTTGACATTGATGGAAACACTCATACTCCCTTGGTTACCATTGCTCCTAATATCTATCTTCTGATGTTTCTCTCCCCCTTTGAAATTAATGGAAAAGGTTATATCCCCTTGGGGTTTCTTCCCCTGTCTTCATGCTTTTGATATTTCTCTTTTGATCTTTCTCTTTCTCCCCCTTTGACATCATGGGAAAAAGGGTAACTCCCCCTGTCAATATATCTCCATGTGTCTTCATGTTTATGATCTTTCTTTCATGATTTCTTTGTACTTACAATTTTTCTCCCCTTGACTTCTCTGCAAGATGTCGTGTATATCAATGCGATGCTTCTTGTACTTTCTTCCTTTCATATCTTTCAATGTTTTTTTTCCATTGGTGCTTACTATTGTAATTCACTAACACATATAAAAATCATTCAAAGTTAATTGACTTCAAGTATTTATGGCTTGTCATGTTTACTGCTTAGACATCAATGACCACATCATTCAACGGTTTCTCTATGATGATATAGCTTCTGTTGATGGTTTCTCTTCCCCTTTCTAAATACATGCATGGAATACAATCATGAATCACTTCCTTAAATCATTCTTAATATTCCTTTCTAAAATCTGCAAACACTTCACACTACTCGAAAGATAGTTCTTTGATCTGTACAATTGCTACTTAGAGTCCCCCTCTTAGATATTCATATTTATTGGGAGTCTCCAATACAAATGGCTTAGAAAGGTGGAGGAAGCCGCTCTAATATAGAGTAATATTCATCTTCTCCTATGCATTCATCATATTCTTCTTTATTTTGAAATATGACATATTCCTCATTTCTTGTAGATTCATCATGATCTCGCACTACTACAAATACTGTGAGTATGATTCCTAGGAGTTCTTCATTCACCTTTTCTTCCTTTACCTATTCTTTATTCACTTGTTCTTGCTTTATTTTCCAAACCTTCTTTTATCTAATATCATTTTTTTATTTCATGAAAGTATCCATCATAATTCTACAATGATGGATTATGTGTCCATAGTTGTGGAATTTGTAACATTCAATATTGTATGGAGACACATAAACATTTCTTGTTTGACCATTTCTTTAATAATCTCTGTAATATACAAATTTATGTCCAAAGTTACTACAATTAAAAAAATAACCATAAAAAAAACTTTGATACCTTGGAGTGAATGATCTTATTTGTGATGTAGTCCTTGTAAATTCATGCCTTGGATGATCATTATCTTCTCTTCTATTGTTTCCTTCACAACGGTTGAAGCTTCTTTGATACCTGAAAGTGGAGGGTCTTCTTTGATACCTATCTCTTCTGTAATCTTCTTTTTGAGTCTTCCCTCTTTCTGGAATATTCTCCTATTAAGGCTCACACTCTTTCTTCTTGATAGGGCCTCTGATTAATTTCGCATAACTCTTAGCCTTTTCTTCATTATTCCTTTCCAATAACCTTTAAAATTTCTCTTAAACTTTATTTACTTATGGTGTGGAGCTTCATCTCTCTTAAACATTCTTGTTGAGCTTGAAAATTTTAACTCTTAATGTGACAACTTCTTCTCCAAGATTTTCACAATCTTCTTCTTTCCTTATCATCTTGATATTCAAGACTTCTTCCGTTCTCTTTGCTTCTTCAAGTTGGGTCTTCAAGGTGATTATTTATTCTTCAAGTCTCTTTTCTTTTTGAATAAATTATTATTTATTCTTGTTTTAGTCCTAATACATTTCCTTAATATTACTTGTCAAAATTTCTTCTCTCTTCTCAACTTCCTTTCTTTGTGATATTATTTTGGCATCCAAACATTGTTTTTGTTTCAACGGATCCTTGATATTTTCTTCAATCACTTTGGATTTGTCCAGCTAATATTTTAGATTCATGACACTCTACCTGAATCCTCTATAACCTTCCTTTAGCATGATCAATTCTTCCTTGAGGGACTTGTTTTCCCTTGTTTATTTATTTAGCTCACTTAAAGAACTGATTAGTTCAGCCTCAAAATCCACTACGTCTACTTCAAATCCTTCTTCTTTTGAATCTGTCTGACATGATGAGCATATTTCTTCTCTTTCTATTTCAATATCTTGTTTATTTTGATTATCATGTTTTGGATCTTCAATAAGAGGAGATTCCTTAAAATAGATATTATGTAGCATACCCCATAGTTCTTTGGCTTGTGAGCATTTTCCCACTTTTCCTTTTACTGGATCAGATAATCCTTCCAGGAAGAAATCCATTGATATTTTGTTATTTCTCTTCAATTTCTTCTTATATGTAGTCGTGTTTCTTTGAAGCGGTGTATCCTGTAACAACCAATTTCCAAACATCATACACGTGTGCCTATAAAAATGTTTTCATTCTTATGCTCTATATCTCATATTTTAGACCATTTTGAACATCAAATATTGGTGTTCCATTTTCTATGCACTTCATGAATACTGACATTTCATTATAAGTGTAATCCATGATCTACCTTCCATTGTTTAGACTATTTTCTTGAAGGACCTTCTTTTCTACCTATTGTTGGAATACTAAGAGAGGGGATGAATGAGTATGGAGAATTTTTTACCATTTCTTATTCAAAACATGTGAACATTAACTTTATCAACAATATATCATTTTCATTCAATATATCATAAAAAATATCAATAACAAATTCATAATAAATAACCACAGATACACAGTACACCAGAATTTACATGGAAACCCAAATGGGAGAAAACCATAGAATGATTTCTTATATATATCAAAGATTACATTCATAGAAAACACCAAATTTCAAATTCTCTAGCACCAACTACAAGGAGGATCCAAACCCCTATTTATAGACTCCAGCCTAAAGGAATCTATGACTCCTTGAGTTCTCTAGCTATAATTGGAAGGAAGCTTCAACCCCCTAGTTTACAGGCTCTAACCTGAAGGAAGCTCCAACTCCCTATGTTCTCTAGCTCCAATCAGAAGGAGGATATTAACCCCTGATTTATAGGATCCAACCTAAAGGAATATATGACTCCTTGGGTTCTATATCTACAGTTGGAAGGAGGATCCAATCCCCTAGTTTACTGGCTCCAACATTAAGGAAGCTCCAACTCCCTATGTTCTCTGGCTCCAAACAGAAGGAGGGTATGACCTTCTAATTTACAGGTTCCAACCTCAAGGAAGATACAACTCTCTGTATTCTCCAACTCCGATCGGAAGGAGGCTACAACCCCCTTTCCTTGCCCCATCTTTCCTTCCTAAAATATAATTGTAGACTAAACGTGTCACTACCATTGATATTGTCACTGCCACTGTCATTGATACATCAACCTTCCATTGTTACTGTCACATCAACCTGTCATAAGAGATGATATTTTCATTGTCACTAATATCACATCATCATAAAATTTGGATCAAACTCATAAACACATACAACCCATACCAATATCACCAAGATCACCTCTCAAATCATATGCACAACATCACCAAGATGTGCATCTAACAATGAACCATAATTATGCCTCTATCATGTGCCAACATCACCAAACTATGCCTCAACATGTATCATACCATCATCAATATATCTATCTCAACCATGTACCAAAACATCAATAATATGAAGACAACCATATACCTCATACATGTGCCAAAACCATGTACCAAAATGTGTGCTTCAACCATGTAACATATCATTCATGATTTTTCTCAACCAAATACCAAAATATATGCCATAAACCATGTACCATAACATCACTAAAAAATGTGCCTCAAACATGTGCCAAATATATGCATCAAACCATGCACCAAATATGTGTCTCAAGCATGTGATAATTCCTCAACAATATACCAAAGACATGTCTCAAGATGCATCATAACATCATCAATATATAAACATCGAAACATTCATATAAACATACCTTTAAATATGTAACAGACATGACTGAATCATCATACCTTTATTATACTTTTAGCAAAATGGAACAATCATATTTCTCAAATTTCCCTTAGCTTCGCTAGACATAGGCCAGTTATCTTGTGGGGCCTCATGTGATGAGTGTTGTACAACTTGTGGGGGTGCCTTGCGGGAAACCTGTATCCTGACCAGCAGGGGTCAGCTAAATTAAATTTTTCTCAGAAAAAAATTTTGCACACCTGGAATCCTAAAAATTCTCCTTTGCACTCCTTTGTTGCCTTAGATTTTCTTCCTCAAACTCACCAATAGATCAATTTCTCACTTAGAAAATATTTAATAAACATGTGTGTGTGTGTGAATATGCTAATTGCAATCTCCTTGAAGTGTATTTATACTTTTCCAAGTGACTTATTTCCTTAACTTTAGGGATGACCTATACTTTATTGTTATAACTATTTTACCCTTTGATTAATGACTTGCAACTTCTTGTTGCAACCATTTAGGGGCTTCTTAAGCATTCTCCAGGGCTTTCAACTTCATGAGGGAATAAATACTCAATCATGAGGAACTACGTGATGTACCACCTACCATTGGAAATTACACGACGAGGACTATATATATATATGAGGATGTTACATGAATCTGCAATATCGTTCATCCTTGTTTTCCTCAAACAACTTCGGGATCCATGAAAACAACTATGGGTTTCTTGTAGACTTCTTCAAATCATCTTCCCATGAGGGCCATCTTTAAAGATACACCATAAAGGAACCACTTTGCAAAATTCTCCAAATACACCCATCACTTATTTCTTCAAACAAACCCATCACTTCTAGAGGCTTATTATGGGGTTAACCAAGGTTGACATCAATGAAAACCAACTATCCAACATATTCCTCTTTTCACGTGTATCATAGTGATATATCTCTCTCATAATACATTTTGTATGGACCCACCAACACTATTCTTTCCTGCTTATCTCCTAGATGACCAACATCCACAACCAAGAATTTGGCAACCACATCACCACCTTGGACAAGTTTGTGACCAAACTTAACAATGTAGTAAAAAAACCTACTTCAGAAACTACTACTGTAAATTCCTAGCTCACTAAATTGGATGACCTCTCTGACTAGATGAACTCCCTGATCGCATGGTTTCATTAATCCAAGGGTCCTCTCTCCGATGAACAACCTTCACACCAAGATGGAATTGAGTCATCCCATTCTATGTCCTTTAATTCTAACCCTCTTACTCATGAACTACATCTTACTAAAGTTGAGGTGAATAAATTTTATGGCTCGCACCCCATAGGTTGGGTCACTCAAATGGAACATTATTTCTCATTGCATGGAATCACTCAATAAAAATCCATGTAAGTGCCCTTTATTTGGATCCAAAATGATGACAACAGTGGCAATGGAATCAAAATTCACACCAAGGGAATATTGCTTGAATCCAATTTGTTGCAGGCCTTTATAAATTCTTTGAAACAAGAAATCATAATTTGGGACATTTGAGCAAGATTAAACAATATGGTTTAGTTGAAGAGTACATCATTGCTTTTGAGAAATTAGATTTCGATACTGAAGGCATTTTAGAAAACTTCTTCCATGAATAATTTATTAGTGGCCTCAAGGAAAACATCCGATCTCATGTGAGGATCAAGGAAACTAGAGTGAAAACAATTGAGGTGGAAGGTGTAGGTTGATGTTCTAGGGTTCTGCACACTTAGGTAGGATTTGGCTCCCTGGTAGGGGGAGAACGAGGATAGATATGGAAGTAGGTGGGTTGTGCATCCCAGGATGTCAGACCTTAGGATAAGAATGGCTTCGGAGGAAGGGTCATTAGGGTTGACATGAAATTCATTTAAAGAAGTAGTCAAAGGTACTACTAAATTCAGGAGTGAGGATTTTGATATGGGTGGGGTCTGCAATAGGGAAAAAAATATCCAGAATCAGGATGGGAAAGAGACAAGATTTCCTATTCATAAAAGGTAGTTGCAAAATGACTACTTAGTTAAGATAAGTGAGAATCCCAAGTACAAGGTTATCTCGATTGGGATTGGGAGTTATATTCAATGGATGTGAGATCACACCTTAATTGGGAAATTTATGGGGATCTAGCCTTCAGATAAATCCATACATCTCTAGATAAATTCTAGATGGAAGGTTAAGGGTCAAATAGATCTTTAGCTGGGGTCAAAAGTATTCTTCACAACATTTTTTATGGAGTTGGGGGAATGAGACAAAGTGTTTTAGGATGGACCGTACTTATTCAAATCAACGGGTCTACATATGCACTTATGAACATAAAGGTTTGCTCCAGAAAAATAAGACTTCATAGCGGCCCCTATCTGGATTAGGATGTATTCCCTGCCGAGGTATTTCTAGGAACCTAATATACTAGAGGGCATCAACAACATGATAGGCTCATTTTTCAAAATCTATAAGGTCACAAAGGCTTCCAGGTATATTTCCTATTCTAGTATTTTTGTTTATATGAATATTGTGAATTCCATTCTGGAGTCAATAGTAGTGCCTTACCAAGATGAGGAATGGATCCAACCCCTTGACTGTGAGAATATACCCTTTTGATCCAGGAAGTGTCATTCTCATGGTCATCTCTTCAGATATTTCCCCCTAAATTCCCCTAATCCAGGGAGTAAACACAAGGAAGAAACATATGAGGAAGGATTTACCAAGATCCCAAGCAAAAGGAAGGTTGGAATATGCCAACCTAAACAAACAATATATGCCTCGACCAAGAACTCTAGCAATAGCTTTAATATTCTAGAAGGAGAACCCAATGAAAACCTTGGTGAAGGGAAACCTAAGAAGAAGGATATAGAGACCAAGAAAGGCTTTGCAGAAAGGGCCTCAAGACGTGAAAAACAGAGACTGACCAAGTGAAGGAAGTAAATACATATGAAGAGGTAATGATGAAGGAAACCCAAGTCTCAAAATTAGACATAGAGGAGGAATCAGATCTATATAGGGCCCATGATATGGAAGTAGAGAAAATTTTAGTGGACCTGTTGGACCTTAGAGAGGCTCACAAAGATCAGAATAATAATAATCTCACAATTTTCAAATTAAGGAAGCTCTAGAGAGATGTGGTGAAAGTAAAAGGGGCAATCTCCAGTAAAGGGTCGGGAGAAGTAGTGTCAAAAAACTTGGGTATCAATAACAACCTCTTTAATTCTCAAAAGAAGATCCACAGAGAGAAGAAAAATAAAGGAACGAAATCCCTTCGACAAAAAATAGAATAAATGAGGGCCCTATTGGTCGATTCAGGTCAAGTGGTCTAGCTTCCATATAACTATTTCCCCTCCCAACTGAAGATTTTATCATTAATATTACATCATTGAATATAATAGGTATGAATTCCCTATCAAAACAAAGAATGCTAAGAAAAAGAATCTCTTAGAAAAATGTTGATATTGTACTACTTCAAGACACTAAATGTGATGAAGAAAACATTAAGAGGACCACTCAGAGAATATGGCTATGATGTGAAGAAAAATGGATCGTGGGAAAAGGAGCATTGAGAGAGGTTTATACCCTATGGGATCCATAATGTTGGATCAAGTTGTCATTGATTTCAAATGATTGATGTCAAAGGATTGATGTCAAAGGAACAATGTCTTGTCATAATATATTGATGAAGTATGTACTGTCAATGGATTGATCAATGTGTTGTATAGATGAAAATGGATCGATGTGTTTTCATTGATAGTTTGATATTGATCATTGGATCATGAGATCATGCATGGAATCAATGACAAAGGGACAATGTCATAATGATGTATTGTCATGGGTTATTCCAAGTTGGATTGATGTAAACATGACTCATTATTGTCTTATCATGGTCGATAGTAAGTACAAATGGATGAATTCCAAAGTGGTCCCCTTATGGTGAAATCCCTCATGGGAAGACGCTTTGCGGTTGAGTTATCCTAAAAGTATGGTTAGAGAACCCATGCTTAATTATGGAATACTAAGATTAAGATCAGTGAATTTGTCAGTGAAACTATCCTAGATGGATAGTGCCAGTCATGCCATTTCTGGTGGTATGTGCAATGTCACATAACCCCTCACAGTTTGAGATTTATGGCCTTACGAAGTTGGTGGACCCTCATATGTTGGCTAGAAGCCCCAAAAGGTCAAAGAAGTCAAAGTTCTTACAAAGAAGAAATTATTTAAATAATCAAGTGAACTGATAAAGCCAAAGAGGATTATTTAAATAATAAATTAAATGGAGAACTTTGTAATTATGGAAAGTGGTTATAAGAGGGTCAACCCTAAAATAAGGAAAGTAGGTTAAGTGATCAAGTGGTTATTGGATATATGGCCAAGTGAAAAATTGGACAAAGTTTGACATAGATGACTATGTGGACAAAGTCGCCTAGAAGATGCTTCTAGGGAAGCTACTTGGAGAGTATAAATAAGAGGAAAGGGTCTCTTGTAGGAGATATCTATTGAGCAGATATTGAATATGTATTCTAAGAGAGAGATTGAATGGAGGATCTCATGGAAGCATCAAAGTTTTCATAAGTCTGAGATATTGGCGATGAAAGTTTTGGAATTTCAGAAACCCTAGTTTCTAAAGGAGTACATGAGAAACAGTGGGCCAAGGAGCGTACATACGTAGGCTGCAGTGAGCTAGAGCGCGTACACACATGGGTTGAAGGATGACCGAGCATGTACAGTTGGAAGAAAGTAATAAATACTTGAGTGTGAGATGATGTCAGGTTCTTCAAGGCTGAAGAAAGTTCCAGATCTACATTCTATGGGCTCAGATCTGCCATAGAAACTCTAGTATGGTTACATAGTGATATTGATGGATACTCTTGCTTATTTTATGGTGAATGATTAAGGCATTCTTGGTATGGATGTTGTGATATGGTTATGTTGGTTGATTTATAGAGTGAGCATCACTCTTATGGTTCAGTATTGATATGATTGGTTTCTTATACATGATTAAGTAGAATTCATATTGTATGGTTGAGGAGCATGAGTAAGTTTTTGGAGAGCATAGATGTGTTGTGATTGGTTATGGTTCATATTGGACAGTGAAAGACAAAAGTGGATGTGACTGAAGGCTACAAAGGATCTTAGTTTATCAAGGAGAGAAAACCCTAATTATTCAGAAGGCATACACAGGTTGTAGTATAGACAGGACACGTACATATGCGAGTTGTATTGTTGATAGGGCGCATACATACACAGGCTTCACTACTGACAGGTTGCGTATCTATTGACAGATTGGTATCTGATGGGGATTGAATCCTCCTCTCAGTTGGTGCTAAATTGTGTAAGATGAGTCTTTCATTGCAGATCTGGTGCTCTTGTGGAGTTGTACTCTATTCAATTGTTGCTGATAACCCAAGGATTTTAGTCTGTAATAAAAGAAAAATTGTACATACATCTTGTGTTCCTTGTGGTGATGATTTATTAATGATATATGTTGATGATATATGTTCACATTTAACTGGTTATAAATAATAGTAATAAGTGATGAGTAATTGGTGATTTCTAACTAAGGAGTTTTGTGAAGGGAAGTTTGAAAAAGAGCCCTACACTGATTCACCCCCCCTTCTCAGTGTGGTCGATGTGTCCAACAATTGGAATTAGAGTGGGCCTTCACTATAAGACTTAACAATATTGGAGGAGATCCACGAACACACAAATGGATGATGAAGTTCCAATCCTTGATGAGGAAAATTGTTCTACATGGAGAATATAAATGAAAGTGCATTTGAAGGAAAAAAGAGCGGGTGTTTGGAAAGAAGCTATTGGTAGATCATTTCCTTTGAAGAACAATTCAAAGTTTTCATCTCAAAGGGAAGAAAAGAAGAATGATGCATTGTCTCTCAAAACCATTCTTA
>JASDQU010817324.1:8683-20779 GCA_032191745.1 Picea mariana
GTGGGCCTTCCATTTAGTGTAAAAAATTAAAAAACAAAACAAGAGTTAACCCTCCTGAACTTTGTCTATTTGCAGGATGTACATTCACTGGAGAGAAAGAGATCATGAGGATATTGATGTGTTGGTTGAAGAGGACCCTGGTGCTCTTGCTGCATTGTTGCAATGTGGTTTGTTAAAGTTTTTCCATTGCCCTTTCGTGCAAGCACAACCTCAGCTACTGAATGCTTTGGTTGATTATTGGCATCTTGATGTAGAGGCCTTTATGCTATAGGGGTAGTCGTTGGCTCCAACCACAGAGGATATATACTTTCTGATTGGCCTCTTGAGGAGAGGGGAACCAATCAATTTTTGTACCTTTCCTTCTGGGCCTCACAACATATCGAAGTTGATTGGACTCCACTGTGAGGCAGACACAGACAGAACGAGCTCGCAGGTGCCAATAAGAAAAATTTCAAACTTGTAACCAAAAGTGATAGTGTTTCTCATTGGGAGGTTTACTAGGTTTGCATCTTTGCATCAGGCTTCCCATGCGCACATGAATTGTGCAGTTCAGTGCTTAAATGCACAGATTTTTGACTGGAGTACCACATTACTGGATTGTATAAAGAGGCAGTTAACAGAGTGTTGACTACGGAATCAGAGGAACTTCGGGTTTGGGATGACTCTTTGTGCTTTCTTCTTCTTTGAGAGTGCCCAGTTTCAGTCCCAGAGAGGTGATACAAGGGTAGTATGCCTCTCACCCTGCATTATGCATATGGGCGACGATGTTGCCACGACAGGGGGGGGGGGAGGACTATTGAGGCTTTTGACGACAAGGTTTTTCCTCGGTGGATGTGGAAGATTCCGGTCATAGAGGTTTACCCATATGTCGGGATCGACTTCTCTAGAGATCCCATGATACCAGTACCTAGGAGCGAGGAGAGATGGGTAAGATTGTTTGTTTGTTTTTGTTTTTTTCTGTTATAAATACCAGAGTACCTTACAGATATGTGTCTGTTATGTGTAGATGTGGGGCCGGTGCGACCAACAGACTTTGCAAGGAACAAACGATGTCCTCAACCAAAGGCCGCACTAGCTGCAGTCGGTGGACCAGCAACAACAGGAGGACCTCCAACCAGTGAGGCTGAGAGATTTTTGAGACGAGTAGAGAAAAATTTCACCTCGCTCACTCGCACAGTCCCCATGGTGGAGATCGAGGATCTGTCGCCATCTATGCAGTCTCAAGTAGTGGGGGCACCACAGACGTGGGTCTGGATTTTTTGGTGTTTGGAAAACGTCGTTGACCATTATAATAGGGCTCACAGGCCCCGTCCTTAGTTAGGTTGGACTTCTTACGTGCCGAGGGCACTACTTGTATATTTTTTAGGGCATAAGCCCCGTGAATTTTTACTGGAAATATTTTTGAGGCGCTTGCATCCACCCATGTACTCTTATATGTTTGACATTATATATGGATTTTTATGTCTTTTTATGCATTTATGGACTACATCTATTTTACAAATGTATTTATATGTGTGTATGTGTACTTTTCTTTACATGTGTGTAATATTCCACTCTAATACATGATTAGCTAGGGCGTTTGTAACTTGATTCAATCTCCTAGGAACATGGATATACATAATGCAATCAAAGATTATTTCTAAGAGACGTACCCTAAGGAACTGTCGGTGTAAAGTAGGATCATAAACGTGGTAAACTCCATTTAACTGAGACACAACCAACTGGGCGTCTAAATAAACTTGGAGGTGAGAAATACCCTGTGACAAAGCGTCATGAAGCAACTCTACCACTGAATTGTATTCGACAACATTGTTTGTGGTATCACCTAAACATATACCTCCTAAAGATAGCAGCTGGCCTTGAGGTGTGAAAATTACCCAAGCCATGGAAGCAAGCCTCCGAGTGTGTTGGTTAGCGTTGTCTACAAACCCAACGAACACCTCTAATTCACTTGACATCTGCCACAGTGAAAAATATGACATCAAAAACGACACGTCCACAAAACCAAAAAGCTAAAACAATGTACATGAATTATACATATGTTACAAAAGTTACCCAAGGTGACCTACCTATGAGTAATACTTCTTGAGGTAGAGACCATTTCTAGGCTCTGCCAAAGCATTTCCCTCAAAGTATACCAGATGATAAGTGCCCTTTTTTAGAACCTATTTACAATGAAAGGTCCGAACCACATGGGTTGTAATTTGCCTGCCCCCAAGGGGTCCTTATCTTGGTCATAGACCAAGACAAGGTCGCCTTCAAAGAAAATATGAGGACAGACGAACTGATCATACTAACACTTGACTTTATTCTTGTGAGTTGCGTTGGCCAAGGCCGCATCACGATGCTACTCATTGAGTGGCTCGAGGTATAATAAATTCTCTTCAAGTGGTGAAGTGTTTGGCAATAACTGTACTGCCAAATTTAGAGACGGGATCTGGCACTCTATAGGAAAGACTGCTTCTAGCCCGTAAATGAGTTGAAAAGGTGAGAAATCGGTTGTAGTCTTAACAGATGTTCGGTAAGCCCATAATGTCGAGTATAACATCAAATGCCAATTTGAATTGGCCGAATTGATCGTTCACTGTAGGATGGTCTTAAGATATTTATTGAGAGCTTCCACCTGACCATTTGCTTGTGGGTAATAGGGTGACGAATTTTCTTTCCACAACCTAAGCTTTGATGTTAACTCAGTCATCATTTGGTTCTGAAAGTGACTGCCATGGTCAATGACAATCTCTCTCGAGATTCCAAACCTTGCTATTATCTGGTTGAACAAAAGGAGAGTTGCAGTCTCTCCATCATCTTTGAACGTTGGCATAGCTTCGAACCACTTCGTGAAGTAGTCTACGACTACAATGATATAACGGTGCCCCCTTGCTGAAGGAGGGTTGCATGTAGTGTAATCAATCCCCCACTTGGTGAAGGGACCAACAATGATAATGGGAAACATGGGAGCAGGGTGTGCCCTCATCTTCCGAGAGAAGATCTGACACGGGTGGCACTTCTTGACTAATTCGATACAATCTTTGATTAATGTCGGCCAGAAGTAACCAACTCGTAAAATATTTTGGGTTGTTTCCAACCTAGAAAAATGACTGCCACATGCTCCAGTATGGCAATCATTAAGCATGATCTATGTTTCCTCATGAGTGAGGCATCAACGAAGGATGCAATCTACACCTCGATGATACAAAGTGTCCTTGAGTATGAGATAGTTCTTGGCCTGATGGCATATACGGCGACGCTCATCACGAGAAGCAGCAACGGGGCACTTCAAAGTCTGGATATAGACAAGTATATCTCCATACTAGGGGTCCGAAGACACGATAAAAAACATGTCCCCTTTTATCGCTGACTCTTTGGGCATAAAATCACCTGACTCGACTAGAAGTTCTGAGATGAGTTCCACAAATACTAGCGACTTTTTGGATTTTTCCGAGACAAAATCTAAGTCAAATTCCTGGAGGAAAACTATCCATCTACTGATCTTTCCGCTGATTACACGTCATGTCAACAAATATTGAAATGGATTCACATGACAATGACAGTGGTCTTGCGAAACAAGATATAACGACAAAACCGTTGGACATCATGGACTGCTGCCAACACAAGTTTTTCAATGTGGGAATAATGGAGTTCTAGTCCAACCAAGCCTCGGCTCAGGTATTAATTCACATATTCGGAAAGTAAATCGTCTTCCTGAACCAAGACCATACCGATGGTTGACTCTGTCGCAGCCAAATAAAATAAGAAATCTTTATTATAATTGGGTGGCCGAAGTAGAGGGGCAGTTGTGAGGGCGCGTTTCAACGCTTTGAAAGAACATTGAGCAGCTTCATCCCAATGAAAAGGAACGTCCTTCTTCAGTAAATGCATAAATCCCTTTGTGATATCGACATAGTTTTCGATGAAACGTCGTAATAAGTTCACTTTACCCTATAAGCTCTGAAGCTGAAGGATTGTGCACGGTGGAGACAATTGAACTATTGCCTCAAATTTGAGAGGATCGACCATGATCCCTATTGTTGAAACTATAAAACCTAACAGACGACCTGACGTTACACAAAAACTGCACTTGTTAGGATTCAAGCGAATCCGGAAGTAGTGACATCGCTCAAAGATAAGTCGAAGGTGTGTGGGATGATCGGTTATCTTACAATATTGTGATGGTAAATCATCTAGGTAGGCCTCGACGATATGTTTGAGATCGTGGAAAGCAAAATACATGGCCCGCTGAAAAGTAGCTCCAACATTTTTCAGACCAAAAGGCATCTTACAATACGTGAATGTACCCCATGGACAAATGAAATTTGTTTTGTGTTGGTCTTCAGGTTTGATTTGTATCTGATTATATCCCTAAAAACCATCGATGAAAGAAAAATCCTCGCAACTTGCACATTCATCGACTATCTGGTCAATAAATGGTGTGGCGAAATTATCTTTTGGACAGGCTTTGTTCAAATCATGGAAATCCATACATATGCGAATCGTACCCTATTTTTTGTCAACTGACACGGGATTTGACACCCACTGGGTCAAATGGACGAGGTAGATAAAACCTTCTTTGAGCAGTTTCTCTACTTCAACCTTAATAGCTGCTGCTTTCTTAGGATTAACCGGATGAAGCTTCTACCGGACCGGCTTAGCTTCAGGATAAGTCGTGATTTCGTGTTCAACAATTTTTGTATCTATGCCTGGCATTTTCTCGTAAGACCAAGCAAACACATCGCGAAATTCATTAAATAAATATGTGTAGATTCGAATCTTTTCGGGGGAAGAGTCAGCTCCGACGAAAACATTCTCCACAACACCAGCGGTTCTGGATATATGAATAGGTATAGTTTCAACAATGGTTTCCATATTACCCTCGGCATAAACTGCATGCGTAGCCAAGGGATTGATAGGACAAGACCTTTCTCCAGTCATAGTCGAAGTGAATTCCCCTGCTTCAATTCTGCTTAACTCTGGGAGGAAGTAAGATCTGTGATGGATATCATCCCATGGTTGTCCGGACTAGTCATTGCTTCATCCGAGGGCAAGACTAACTCTAAAGAATCTGTATCAGCGAGGGAACCTTGAGCCCAAATAGGCTCTAGAATCTGATCTAACTCGTGTGCGGGAGTCGGATCGGGGTCAGCGGAAGCTTGCTTGACTAAAGAGTACGCCACTTCTACCACGGACAAGGGCATGGACATACCATGGTGCCCTGTCCCTTCCATCGTGGTCGATGGGGAAGGAAGAATCCAAGGATCGTTGAAGTAAGTTGTGTGAAATGACGAAACTTGGAAAATCTCAACCTTATGGTGGTATGATATGAAATTAACATCGCCTTGAGGAGGCAAGTAATCGAAAGTACCCATCAAAGTTGGGCACAAACCAACCCCTATGTTGATAATGCTAGGTTGAGGATAATCAATCATCGGGACGACGGATGCCGCCAATGAAGGGTCAGGATGAGAGAAAGATAATTGATCAATGGTCACGATTCGACCCTCGTGTGGAGACAACAATACCTGGAAAAATGTAGCAACCAATGCTTGCATGGCATAGGTCCAACTCCTTCCTAACAAGAGATTGTAGTCGAGAGATGCATCGACCACTTCAACTTCGACACACACAATTTTTCCTCCTAACTGCACGAGAAAAGAGGGGATGATGCCATGTGGTCAGAACGAACGATCATCGAAAGCGGTAAGAAGAGTAGGTGACGGAGACAAAGCGGGCTGGCCAATGGCCTTCTAACACACCAAATACATTACACATGTTGAGGCGCCCTCATCAACCACCATATGGAAAATGTTCTGATTAAAATTTTTCATGGTGTAAGCCACTACTATCTGGAATGCTACATGGTAAGGGAGACAAGGTTTTAAGTTGGTTGTATCAAGCATGATCGTACCTGGATTGCAAGTCTCATTGGATCCTAAAGCAGCTAATAGGGCCTTTCTCTGTGAAGGGAAACTCTGGAGGACCTCTAAAGTGGACATTACACAAGGGGTTTGAGACAAATCATCCACCACAGAGTAGTTCTGTGTGGCGCTTGTGTTTGGGTTATGAGAATCTTTCTTGAATACCCCTTTTGGGATGTGTGTCATGGTTTTGCCCAATGTCGTTTCGATATGGAGAGGAAGAGATGGGATTTCAGCTTCTTTACCTTTATTAGAGGTGCTTGGATTGTTGTAGTCATGTGCTCTAGTCGATATATAGGCATCACCATTCATCATATACACATTCGCAGATGCTGGATTGCTTGAAGATGAAGGGGGTCCTTGACTACCCCCTTCCACGCTTGTAGAGGCTTGGATTAGATTTTTCCCATGTTGAAATGGGTTCGTTAACAAAGAAGTTTGATGTTGTGACAATAACTTTTGGGCCTCTGCAAGCTGAGGGCACTGGTGAGTTGGGTGGTCTTCCGCGCACAGATTACATGGATACTTTGACTTCCTTTTTTCGGTGTTGCCCTGCCAGCATTATTAGTGGGTTTTTTATCCCCCTTACCCTTCTTACGTTGTTTCTTCTTTCCATCAGGCTGCTGGGTGGCCTTTGGATTTGTCAATTGCAAACTATGTACATCTGACGTTTGGGTAGGGGGGGCAACCGGAACAGTAGTCTGGCTGGCCGTTGTGTGTTGTATAGACAATTGCTGCAATTGTTTTGTCAGTTGTTTGGTGGGATTTTTTTGTGCTGAACCAAAAATACCATCGGCATGTGGTCCAACTCTCTATCTGGTTTTATCAAGTATTGATCGTGGCACATCTGGCAAGATTTCGTACTGTAGACCAGACTGAGAATAAATTAGCTCAAGATGTTGAGCTCTCATGATTGCATCTTCTTCGAAAAACACTCCCGACATTGCGACATCTTTGGATAACTGTGGGACTAAAGACTTAAGGAACCACTTAAGATGGAATGTTGGTGGGGATGGCACTTTAATCAAACTCTTTCAGTGTCTCCATTCTCGTATATGATCAGAGATGTGTTCCGCCTTTGTCTATTCGAAATTGGCCAACAATTTTGTGTCGGCGTCGTATCTCACAGGTAATTGGAAATGGTTTAGGAAATCCATTTCCAATTCGTCGAAGGAAGAGTATCTTGAGTGGTCAATCTCAATGTACCATTTCGCAACACTCCCAATGAGAGTGCATTGAAAGAATCGCAACTGTACAGAGTCATATTTCAACAAATTAGACGAGCACCAAAGGTGAAAGGTAGTCACATGCTCCTGGATCTTCATTAGGATTTTCTTTGAACATTGATATGCCCGAAGGAAACTTCATTGGCATAGGGGGACAATGCGGATCATGACAGATAGGGTCATTCAACAACCTTGTCAAGTCTGGAAAATGTAAGGTTTCTAGGAAAGGTAGTTTGGGTTGTTGGTGATAACCATGGAAAAAGGGACCTGGATTTTGACTGGCACCAGGTTGCCAGGAAAAGTTGGGTTGCTGGCCAAGGTTCTGGTAAAAACCATGGCCATGACCAGCGTATGAAATTTGCGTTTGTGGAGACATCATCGACTGATTCCCAAAATAGGACATAGATGGTTGGGCATGCATTGCATTCGAAGGACTTTGGGAAGGATTGCCCCATGCCGATCCCATGGGCATAGGTCCTGCGCCTTGCCCGAGGTTCCATTGGTTGTGAAAATGGTTTCCCCCGATCAACATTCCTGATGAGGGAACTGATCCCTACCAAGAAATCCAAGGTCCTGGTGTGGAAGGAATTCCTGGGTTTTCCCCCTGTGCAAGAATAGTACCCTGCATAGGATTTGGCTATCCATAACCGAGATTGCCCCCGGTCGGGAAAGTAGCTAATGAGAAAGCTTTGTTACCAAACACTCCGAACAAAGAAAACGATGTCGAACATACCAGTGTGCTATGAGAAGGTATTCCTTGACTCCATGCTCCAATCGAACTAAGGTGTACGTTTGGTCCAGTGAAATGCTGGTGAGCACCATCGAGCGAAGGGGACGAAGGAGGTATATGACCTCCTCCATAAGGGAAAGCACTAAAGGAAGTTGAAGGCCCCCCCATGGATCCTTGCAGAGGAGCATTAGATCTCCCTGCCCCCAGACCTAAAGTCTATAAATGATGCTTTCTTGACCACTTCACTCGTTCTTTTTGTTGATGTTGTGGCTCTAGCCCTCCAATATTCCATGCAACAACACCTCTGATTAGACATTACTGATGCTTTCTATCAGAAAGCATAGCTTTATTGTGATGTCACTTCACATTCGGTTGTATTCAGTTGGCTCACTACAGTAAGGTCTACGATTCTGCACAAGCTGTCATTTCTCTCACGATCCTTCATCATACCAGCTAGTATGTGCCATTCCGATGGTGGTTGGATTGTGCGGTTACTCCGACAGGTAGTTATGTGCGGTAATATTTGAGGTATGTAATTAATCCTACATGTTCAAGTAATGAATATCTAAAAGCATGATTTCCTATTTACTAACCGGTTACACCTGGAGCCAATCCACTTAGTTTGGGGGGGGGGGAAGTAAATCTAGTCGTTCATTCTGAAGTTATACACACCTCCACCACCTTTCCACTACACTTCTTTTAACTAATACATTGTATTCTCTTTGCAAATCACGTTCGAGCTTATTGCATCTCTGATTTAGGTGATAGCTTCTCCTCCTACGTGCCTGTAACTCTCAAGAAACATCATGGGAGGATCGGTTGTGAGACATGAACCCGCAACTCTGTACAGTTTACTACTACACCCAGAGGCCTACCAAATATTTCTTCAAGCAAGCTGGATATCATATTTTAAGAATCTGAAAGAGTTTAGTGAGGACGAAGTATTGGAATTCAGTCAAAATCATACTGAAGGGTACTCAATGGTGAATGGGGTAAGGATTCCAGTAACATAAGCAAGCATTGTTGTTGTAATAGGATTGCCAAGAACAAGAAACCAATGGTTTAACAAAAAAACACATATCCCGGATGCACAGAAGGGGTTCCTCATCAACACTGAGCAAGTTCAGAACAAGGGAAGAGGTGTAGACGTCAATTCCTTACCAGAACCATGGGGGAAAGTTTCAGAATTTCTTAAAAGGTACATCGCCTGTGAAGGCAGATACCAAGTTGTTTATTTTCTGATTTTATCTTATTATCACATCTGCGACATCATAAATTGATAAACATCCCTTATTATCTCCTACAATCATTGCATAACATGGCTCGTTTTGTAAAAAAATCCAAGAGCCCCAAGAATTTTGTTTCTAATCACAGACTCATCAGCCTCTTAATTTGCAGAGGTATGGGAATTTCTAATAACTCATCACTTGCTGCAGCAGCCCAGCCACAGTCTATAAGTTCAGAAAGAACTGTACCAGTCCTTGAAACTAAAACCCATGGACCTCTTCCAGAGCCTTTACCCTCGACTGCAACAATAGCCCAAACTCCTTATGTCACTGTCCGTAAGACACCTCGAAAGAGTAATTGTGTAACTCGGAGCCATCCTGGCACCACACAGACAAACCTCGACAAATTTGCAATACAAAAACCTGTAGCTTTGGAAAAACAAATAGATGAGGAGCCAACCGCTCGACCACAATCACAACACTTGGCTAATACACCGATTATTGAAATCCATCCCCCTGCCTCTGTTAAGAAAAAACCTGCTCCTACCTCTGCATTACCTAAAAAGAAAGCAAGAATAGCACGGTCCACAATACCATCCATACCGCTTACTCCCTCTGATGAGGCACCAACTATCACACAGACCACTCCTACTACTTCTACAATCATACAGGACTCTCCTATTACTCCTACAGCCAATCAAGCACCTACTACCACTACCTATACATTTTCGCAGAAAAGGAAACGTCCATTCAAAGGAAAACCTCGGATGTCCATTGGTAAAATTGGATCAACATCAAATCAAAATCCTCTGGCTACTGCAACAAAGAATTCTCCAGGGGTACAAATACCAGGTTTTACCTTATGCCCAGAACTGCAGGAAACTATCTTCTCCTTTCAAAGCGAATGCACCCAATTACCAACAGAATCATCGGTGTTTCCTGATGATTCTACAGATCCTATGTCTGTTGATGGAATCCAAATTATATCCGACCCTAGTATACCATAATGTCCTCCTTATGTGATTGAGGAAGAACATCCTGTTCCTCCTCCAGCAACAAAGAAAAATACCACTACTTTCGTTTCTACTTTACCAAGGAGAAAAACCAGGTCCACCAAGTCTGTTGAAGCTGCAATTGGAAAGAAAAATATGGAGCAGGTCATTCCTATTCTTCGTCCTCTATTCCCTATGGTTGATGCAGAGAAAGTTCCACAAGAATCAATTGTCCACGTCGAGACTGACCCACAAGAACCAGTCCTGACAGATACAACTGTTACACAAGAACCAGCTGCTCCACAGGAGATTGTCCCACCAGAGCTCGAGATATTAGAACCACCTTCCCATGTCAATTCTACTCCACAAGAACCAGTTCTGATAGTCACATCTATTACACAAGAACCAGCTACACAGCATGCTGAGGATGTTCCACTTGCAAATTTATTTGCCCAAATAGAGAAAAAGATCAAGAATATAGAAAATTCGAAGATTGTGGCACTGATAACAGAAAATAATGACCTTAAAGCAGAGATAAAAACCTTGAAACATGAAGTGGAAGCTGCTCGACAGAAGAATCCAGAAGGCATAACCATGGACATCCTAGCACTAACAAAAGTTGTTATGGGCAGAGAAAAAGAACTCATGTGTTTTGAATGTGGCAACATTTACTATGAGGCAGGATATGAGATAGTCAAAGTTCCAATGGCTACAAGACCAGCAAATGTATCAATCAAGACTGAACATGGACTCCCTTCTACACAAACATCAACAAAACAGGGGAGATCTCAACATCATAAATCAACACATGGTATGTCAACCGCTTGCAAACAATAACCTCTATTTTGTCCACGAGTTGTTACTTGAGCAACTCAAACTGATCCTGTTCTCAAGAAAAGAAGAACCCAAAAAGATGGTTGACACATCAAATTTCTTCTTTTTGACACAGCATTCCTCATTACCAACACTTACAATATTCTCTTAACAATTTTGGACTGGAGCAGATACTCATCTACTTCAGCTACAAGATAAGGTTTGAATGTGTTTTGCATGAGGACATGCAATGTCTTCAGTTGGGGGGTATGTTAGGACCCTGAAATTACCTTTTTCACTACACTTTTTGATCATTCAACCCTCTCATTTCCTAAGCTAAATGACTACTATAATGAGCACTAAGACCCTTTTTCCCAAGGTACGAACCTATTCATCTTGCTTTTATGTTTTCATTTACTTAGCATTTTTGATTGAATACGATCACATATTTTACCCATGAAATAATTCAACTAATGATCAAAATGATAGAACATCCCACTTCGCGAATCGGGTCACTGTTGTCACAGCTATGCGCAATTCCTAGGAGTTGTTATAGGATTGCTGCAATGGATGCCCATCAATCCTAGAAGTTGTTCTAGGACTTCTGCAACAAACGACCATCAATCCTGGAAGCTGTTACACAACTGCTATGACATAAGCATATTAATCTCAGAGTTGTTACAATAGATGCCACCAGTTCTATTGTGATATGACTGCTGCAACACCTGTTGATTAGAATGCTGGCTCACGATGTTGATGAAGGAGAATTCAAGATTTGATATTTATGATACCTAACGAACAGCCTGAGAATCGGGGATTCTCAGGACTGCTCTATTTCTGAACACTGATTGACTCTGACTTTAATTAGCAGAACTTTTGTAATGTTAAGGTTGTTAGACTTTTTGGCTTGAACAGAAGAAAGGAACGATTATTGTACTCAAACATTTTTATGGCAATTGAATGAAGAACTAGATTGAATTTCTTTATCATTCTGTGATCTATCTCTTTGAGTGGATTCAGTGAGAAGGAAAGGGCCCACCTTCTTCATCGATTCCCCTTTGTTTTGAATTCTAGATTTAGTTGTTTTCATTGCAATTGGTTTAACTGTTAGATATGTTTGAATGCAACTGTTGTTACAGTTTAGTCCCTTCCTGATAAATGCGCATAGCTTGTCTCATGAGAATTAGAATTCAGTTG
>JASDQU010817326.1:9383-22115 GCA_032191745.1 Picea mariana
TGCATAGTATTCACTCTTTCTTTTCTGTGTGGGAAATCCTTGTACATGTGATCTTCCTTGCATCCCCAAAATTGGATTGGTGGTCTTCCCCTTTTTCCCAAGGAATCTTCCTTCTTGAAATCTCCCTTAGCATACTAATCTTGATGATTTCTATTATGCTCATTCCTACTGAAGGGAGGTTTGAACCCCTTCCTCCTCTAATCGTACATCACATTTTTCTTGTCCTTCCAATATTTTTATAGGGATTCTCTTCCCTGGCCTTGCTCATACATGTATTTATCCTTCCTGATAGCTTCAGTCAAGGTCTTGGTTTCATCATATTTGATCTTTTCCTTATAAAAGGCCAACAGTCCACTAAAAAATCTCTGTATTTTTACTTTCTCATTACCAATGAACCTGACATACTTTAACAATCCCAAGAACTTATTCTCATATTCTTCCATAGTCATGATTCCCAATTGAAGTTCAAAGAACTCCTGCATTTTCTTGTCATAGAAATGCTCTGAGAGGTACTCCTTCTGGAAGTACTTCTTGAACTGCTTCCAAGTGATCCTACTTTCATTAACATGTTCCACTTTCTTTAGTTGGTCCCACCATATTGCAACTTTCCTGTATAAATGGTAGGTGGAAATACTGGCTTTCAATTTGGATGAATAGTTATGCAACTGAAAATATCTCCCCAGCCCAAGCAACCATGCTTCGACATCATCTTCCCTTTCTCTTTCACCCCCAAAGGAAGGTGGCTTGAGCTTCCTCAACTCTCATTGCAAACTATCTACCTTTTGTTTCCTTCTTTGTTGTTTGATAGGAGACACCTTTGGACTGCTTACGGGATCATCCGTTGCATAAAAATTTCTTTCTGAGTAGGGAGGTGAGTGGTTTCCATGAGCTCTGCTAGCACTTATGGAATAACCAACTCTTCCATGATCATTCCTTCTTTCATGGAACCTACCTTCTTCCTCTTGTCTTGAGTTTGATCCCTTCTTTGTTTGTGTCTGCAATTAATTTAATCTCTGCAACACTCGATCATTTATCTAAATTTTCTCTCTCATCAGTCTCTCATTGTCTTCTTTGTAGCTTTGCACTTCCATCTTCAGGATTCTTACTGTTTATATTAACGTTTCTTGTTCTCCTTTTCCATTGTGTCCATTGGACTCTGTCTTTGCATTACCAACTCTAGTATTCTGGCCTTTGGACTCCTTATCATGACTGGAGGATCCCTCGCCTTCTTCCATTTCTTCAATACGCATCCTGAGATGACATGCTTAAGACCCTTAATTCTACAAAATGTGCAAGCAACCATTTTGTTAGAATTATGCATATGATAAACGAAATTTCCAAACCATGCTACAAGTCTCTTTCTTTTTCTTTTTTTTCACAGAGATCATATCCCCATTCTCTGAAAATAACAGTGTCCTAATATCCTTGGCCGACACATAACTCATCCTGAGTAGACGCTTCCTTCAAACCACCTTCGCAGGTGACCATGACTAGAAATCGTGGCTAAATCCTTCCTTAGCAATTTTCTATCTTGAGGACAACCAATTCGGCCCTTAGCCCTTCTTCCCTTAGCTCTCAATGTGCATATGACCATGGCCATGACCCTGCGTTTAGCTGAAAAAGCGCTTGTCCAGAGCTTCGGGACTTCATAACTTTTAGCCAAGATCGAATCAATAGTCCTTTTCCTATTTCATGATCAACGATCGAGATCCACTTCGGGACTCCATGCTTCGGGAATCTCAACTTTCCTCACTTTCCTCCTCCTGGAATGCTTTTACCCATAGTTCATGATCTATCGAGGGGTGTCCTCCCACAGATTAGCGAGTGTGAATCACTTCGGATATTCGGGCTTCGAAAGTTTCAAACTTTCCTCCTGCACTTTCTCCCAAAGTGCTTTTACCTGAATTCAATGATCCTTCGACGTGTGTCTTCTGGAATCAATGGTTGATATGTACTCTGACCTTCGGGAGTTTTTTACCCAACCCTACCTATCACATCTTTCCCCTCTGGAGTGCCCAGTCTCTGGACTGCACGATCTATCACCACATGGTGAAATACTGGAAGAGGACACGTGGCCCAACCAGGCAGGTGACATGTGTCACGTTTTAAATGAATTTTCAATACTCCAAATGCTCAAAACTTGCTGACACATGGCACAAATTCCATGTGTCCACGTCATCCCAGGTTACATCCACAAGCCACATCACTTTGGAAATTCTAGGGCCCACATTACCTCCATGTGACGTCATTATGCCCCATCACTTTGGCTCTTCAGGCTTTGAGACTTCGGGAGTTTCCATACTAGCACACTTTGAATTCTCTCAAACTCTGCATTCCTGAACTGACCAATCTATCACCATGTGTCCTCCTAGATCGAATGACTATGTTTTACTTCAGGTCTTCACCCGAATTCCATGGATCTGCACCACATGCCCTCCTTAATCTAACGGCTACGATTTCTTCGGGTCTTCGGACTTCGGAAATCTCAAATTTCAAAACTTATCTGGCCCCACTGGCTTTTATCCAAAGCCATGGATCTGGTGATGCATGGATCTCGACAAATCAATGGCTGAGATCCTCTCGAATGAACGGACGATAGAGATTTACTATGGCTCTCTGGCTCTCTGGGCTTCGGGAGTCTCAAATATCAACTGAAAACCTCTTGAACAAATTCCTCAAGAGTTACTAATCTTCTGATATGTAACCTCTTGGTGATTGACGGTCGGGATCTACTTTGGATAATCCGACAATCGACATTTACTTTGGGTCTCCAGCTCTCTGGGATTTGATAGTTTCAACTCTCAACTTCTCCTCGCTCACTCTTTCCTGGAGTGCTTTCACCCAGAGCACATGATCAGTTAACGTGTGTCCTTCTACAGATTGATGATCCCCAACTACTTCTGCTCTTCAAAGTTTTGATGTTTGAGCCCTAACCTGTCACATCACTTCATTCCTTTCAATTTGCAGGGCCATGTATCAGAGGTTTGGAGTAACCCTCTTTTCACCCCGCAATTGTCCTGATGCGGACATGTAACCCCTTGGGGAAACCATGGTTTGGATTGTGGGATTGCCTTGGGAAATTATCTCCCATGCAACTTGGTTCCCTGCAATGCCTCTATTTAATCTCCTAGCGTGTGTGTGTGTGTCACTATTTAATCTCCTCTTATATGGATTTTACAAAAAAGAATATCAATGGTGTTTACTATTTGCAATCTTGTCGGTTTTAATTTCTATTAGGATTTATTGACATGTCTTAAAAAGTGTTTTTGGGTTTTTACTAAACACTAAATATAATTATGTTTTTATTTACTACAGTATACAGTTCATGCATTCGTATATTCTCTAGATGTTGTATCAATGCAATGCTACACATTAGAATATCAAAGATCAGGTATGTCTTGTCTTTTTTCTTCTTTTTATGGCTTCTTAAGGTTCCTTTTATTTATTTATTTTTACATTACCATCATTTGTGGGCCACTATGGGGCGAGTAATTCTATCTAATGAACCACACCCATATATGTAGCATATATGATTATCTTTAGCTCATCATATCATATGATTCACACAGCTAATCTAATACTTCAACTTTTTTTTTTGTTGTTGTTTATAAGTAATCCCTTGGATATCATAGTATAAGCATAACCATAATTATGAAATAGGGTATTTGAAATGAATGAGATATAGATACCAATTCCATGAGAAGAACATGATAGCTCGATGACTGGTAAGAAATAAGAGAAGCACATGGAATCTGTACTAGTAACTCCATTGTATCAGCTTAGAGTACTAGTATATCGAGTGTGATTGATTATGGAATATGTATTATTATTGTTTACATAATGTGTTTTTAATGTGCATTGGCATATGCATAGACAATTTAATGTGCATAGACAATTTGGCTATGTGTTTTTAATGTGCATTGGCATATGTATAGACAATTTGCATGGCTCTAGTTTCCACTTTGTCAAGTTTCTTTTTCCTTGGTGCTATCAATTTTCTCTTCTTTTTCTCAAACATTGATTGTTTTACATTCTTTAGTTGACTTTAAATGTTCATTGAAGTCGTGTTTATGTCTATTTTTTATCTTTATTTACAAGTGTCTTATGCTTTTCATTGTAATAGGCTAGCCTCAAAACTGACCATAGAAAAAATATTTGCAAAAAGAATACATGGAAAAGAACATTGTCAAAAAATATGTAATAGCAAGAAGAAAATAAAAGTAATAGAAAATTTGAATGCACTACTGTAATTTTGTTTGATCCCCTCAACTCCCTTCTTAAATAAACAATTTTCAATGGCTTGACATTTGTGCCTTCTCCAAATATTTCAAAAACCCGATATGCTTGTTTCAATTATTTTTCCTTGCTATCGTGTAGAGATATTGTTCTTTGACCTTCATTATGATTTAGTGCTACTTCTTCCATAGTGGTTTTCATATTCAATGCTATGGACTCAAACTATACAAGTATAAAATTGAAGAAGCACACACTCTTGCATGAATTAAATACTTTTGCAATGGTAGTAGATGGATCCCTCTCACAAGACTTTATTCTTATTGCTCACTTGTTGTTCAATTTTAAAATTTTCTACTATGATGTATAGGGTTGCTTATTCAGTTTATTCACAATCTTGCTTCATTTCTATAAGACTTCAATGGAGATATGTATAGAAGTCATTTCCCATTTTTGGATATGCTATGTTGGAATAGGTCCAATGTTATCCTATCTATGAAAAATTAATTCAGCCCATAATTCCTCCAGGATTTGCACAAAGTTCATGATCATAGAGAATATTTGCAAAGAATGTCCATACCAACATCCACACACCTCATTGATGGTGATAATGGTTTGTGGGGATATTGTTTTTCATCAAATGGTTATCTAGGTGGATAAACATTAGTATTTTTGTTTGGTCCTTTAGAAGGGTGTTATTGGGCTAATTGTTAAGTGTGGACACAAATCAATCCCCCTAGCTTCACTACGAAACTAGAACAAAACAAGACAGTTCACTACTGTTTCCTTAGTTTTCAATTATCAAATGAGAAATGGATCTAGAACATACCTTTTAAATATTGAAGATTTTAATTCGCGAATGAAATCCAAGATTCATCATGAGGTTTATGAAAAATATCTGCAAATATGCACAAGCCAACAAAGACAAGAATAACAAAGTCTATTTGATATGAAACTATCTACATGATCAAGGAATCATACAATATGAACAAATAACATTCATATAGGAAAGAAAAGTATATATGTATTAAATACTGTGGAAGAAAGATACAATCAGATGCCTTGATGTCATCATGTTCCTTTCAACAGTTCCTTTCTTCCCACACACTTCTACTCCATGGATTCTGAGATCATAGATCTGATAGCTACTCACAATCTATCTTGACAAAGAAAAGATCAAATCTACTCTAACCAAGCTAACAGTCTCAAGCCAAAAAAAACTAAGCTTAATCCCAAGACAAGCTAACTTTCTTCATGAGAGATCCTCTCCTTTTATAAGTTGAAGAGGATAAGTTGAGGAGGTTAGGATTATCCCACTAAATCATGAAAGTGAGTAAGATCCGAACCTTTCGAAGGCTACTTCACCATATAAGCTTCTCCTTCTATAAGCATCAAGAAGATGCTCATTTTTCCCACATATAGGAATTTATGCACCTTAGCTATAATGCAACCTGTGGAAACTCTGCATCCTAGCTACAGTACAACTTGCGGAAATTGGCACCCTGTGTATAGAGCAGCCTGCGGAAATCCTCTTTAATAGGGTTTTTACAAAGGAAAATATAACTCTTCTCTCAATAAAAGTTCTTCTCCCTTCTTTCTTTAGGAATTCAGGCCACTGATCCCTCTGAAGAAAAGAGATAGGTTTACATCATTAACAGTCATAGGGATGAAGAAAATAATGTGTAACAGAGAGCCCCCCAAATTATGAAGTTAGAATAGAGTGATAGCTGAAATACTTTGTTGAGTGTGTGTAGGGAACAAGGAACACGTCGGTTGGAAACCTGCCAACAAACAAGGAAATACAGTACAATAATATATCATCACTGAGGTAGGCATTCCCATACTCAGAATACAAATGACTCAAATCATAAATGCCAACATGCGAAGATCCATGTCAAGTAATATAGGTCATGGCCACCAAACATACACTGTGGATCCATGCCATTATGACTCAAATATGAACATAGCCACCAAAAATACATTGTGGATCTATGTGTTAAAGACTCAAATTTGAACATAGCCATAAGACATACAATGTGGATCTATGCACCAGTACAACCTAAATATACTCCACCAGAATCTGAATCTGTCAGAAAAGATCCAGGGTCTTCATCTCCACCACTCTATAGTACAAACCTAACCATGCAAATACAAGTGATGAAGTCAAACATGGTAGAAACCACTTGATTACCAGTCATTAGTGTATACCGTTAACAAGTGTGAGGGAAATCGCCATTGATGTCAATGACTCCCAAGGTACTCTAGTACAATCCAACAAATATTAATTAATGAGTTAAAGTCGAACACTCGACGAAGTCTCTCGATTAGAGGTCAATAATGAAAACCCACTATCGAAAGTGAGGAAACCTTCCATTGAGCCATGCAAGTTTCAAGGTACCAATTAGTTTCTAAGTCTAATACATGGATAATGAGTTGAAGTCGATAGGAAAAGACTCGTCACAGTAGGGCCTTAGTGTATTCCACATCAATGACATGAAACGGGTAACAAGATTTGAAGTAGATCAGAGTAACCAGTGACTCAGCACTGACTTGGGGATGGTCGATGCAATATAAGGCTTAAGGAATAAAAAATGGTCGACACAATATAAGGTTTTCTGGGTTGAAATTATCTTTGAACATATTGACGACACAACAACTGTCTTGGAAACACTGACTCAACAACAGGGATCACAAACAATAAGGGTAATCTTATAAAGGAGTATGATCAAGAGAAAAGTAGATTTTCCAACCTAGACACAAAGCAAGTGAAAGGGTGTCATGTTCAAAAATGACTCTTCCATAGAATACCTGTTTAGATACATTTCTTTCCCAATTCCCCCCCCCACCATTTCTAGCTAGTACCTCTTTATTTTTACACAAGATTGAGGAGGATAACATATTCTTGTAGATGTAATCTCATCCTTCGGATGAGTCCCTCAGAGTATTTTTAACGAACCCTAAGAAGGAGTGGTTCGGTTCCATATAGGTCTTTCAATGTTTGTTTAACAAGTCCAAAGAGAGAAAACTTGGGGGTTTTTCATATTTAGAGAGTCTAAAAAACACTTAAAGAGGACTCTCTCAGTTCCTTTTTTGTAAATTAGTTTAATGAGATCGAAAAAGTGATAAACTATCTCCCATCAAACGTTTTCTTCAAATACTTTTACGAGCGTGAAAAGAATAAGGTCGCTCGACAATCGTTTCATGTTTATAGAGTCTAAAAAGAGATTAAAGGGAACTCCAGAGGTTTCCTTTTTTGTATAACCTTTACGAGTCCAAAAAAGTGATAAAAGTATACTCATTTACATCCTCACGTATTTACGAGAATGAGAAAGAACAAATACTAAGCTCGGTAACTTATTCTCATGTATTTACAAGCATGAGAAAGAATAAATACTAAGCTCGGGATTGTTTTCATTTTTACACAAGCTTAAAACAAAACAAAATTATGCTTGGGATAGATTTTATTTTTTACACAAGCTTAAAACAAGCCAAAAATATGTTTGAACCTGGTTTCATTTTTACACAAGCTTGAACCAGAGGAAACTATGCTTGAGGTAGGTGGTTTCATTTTTTACACAAGCTCGAACCAAAGAAAACTATGCTTGTGACTTCCCAACGCATTATCCAGGGATGGTTGGTACTTAGCCCCCATCTTAAGAAGCTAGCAGTTCAACTTCAACATCAAGTCCATAGGCTTAAAGGATTGGCCACCAAGCTTCAGTTCGTCCAACGACAAAGGAGGATGAAATGAATCTTCAAATACTATACATAACGAAGTACTTGTCTCAAAGAGAAGGGGGGAAATATATTTCATTTTTTAACAAGATTGTCACAGAGAAGAAAAACTATGCTCAGGAATCCAGGTTCAATCCCCTGACCTCTATTTCATTTTTTAATGAGCTTAACATAGAACATGAACTATGCTTGTAACCTCTATGTCATTTTCTAACGAGGTTGCCATAGAGATGAAAAAACTATCCTCATAGCTAGTTTCATTTTTTAACGAGCTTGAAATCAGAAAATCATGCTCACAACTGTTTCATTTTTTAATGATCTTGAAATTAGAAAACCATGCTCAAAGATGGTTTCATTTTTTAATGAGCTTGAAATCAGAAATCCATGCTCAAGGCTGGTTTCATTTTTTAAATGAGCTTGAATACAGAAAACCATACTCACTACCTCTTCTCGATCATGGCTTCTAAGAGGATAAATCTCTATAAGGACACCATGTCAAGGGAAAAAACTCGGTCATGGCCTCCAAGAGATCTTCACTCAATGGAAGAAATACACTTTAGAAAGAACACATGTTGAGGGTCGGGACAGGGGTAAGGAGATTAGGCTCCAATAGCCCCACCGAAGAAATCACCATGCCAACTACCAGATCCAAGTCATAAGAGATTGAGCTTACAATGAGAGGATCAATTGCATCGACAATTGAAGGCATGGGAGACAACACCTCATAATTGACCTATGGCAGGGGCGATACCATCTGCATATAAGAATCGTTTAGGGAGTTAATTGAGTTGATGGTCAAGTCAGGGCCAACAAACGAAATTTGATCAATAGTCACCACTCCTCCATCGTGTGGGAAAGATATCACACTAAAAATAGTGGACACAATATCTTTCATGGCATAGACATAATCTCACCCAAGGAGTAAATTGAAATCCAAGGGGTCTTGGACTACCATAAAATCAATAAAGATAGTTTTCCCTCCCAAAGTTACGGGAAACCGAGGAAGGACTCCTAAAGAGTGAGTGGTTCATCTGTTAATAGCAAACAAAGTCTCGGTAACTGACACAAGCTGAGGATAACCCAAATATTTCCAAGCAAGAGAGGACAAAATGATAACGAACAAAACTTTGTCTATCAGTTTCTAAGGAACATATTGACCACAAACTTGTACTATAATCTTGAAAGGAATGTGAGAGAGAAGATGAGGTTCAGTTAGCACATCCCAATTAAAAATGATGGCTTCATTACTTGGAGGGGGTTCCACGAGATAAGGAGGAATACCCCCGAGCACGGTAGATTCTGTATCAACAATAAAAACATGAGCAGTATCGGGTTTACTCTCGAGCGAAAGAGTAGGATCGACAGATGATGAGATTAGTTTGACCACTTGGGTTGCATTCTCCAAGGGGAGAATGGGGTCGATGGGTGGAAACGGATCGACCGCTTGGGTTGCACTCTCTAACGGGAGAGTGGGATCAATATAATATGGGATTAGATCAACCCTTTTTTCAAATGGTTCAACTAAGGACGTGACCATATTGACCACATGATCAACCAGACTGACCAATGAAGGGGACAGGTTGATCAGTCCATCAACTACAGGTCGGTCGAGAGTAATCTTGTGATAAACAACTGGAATTTGAGGCTATGAAACAGTCATGTCTTCCAGGAATTTCGAGGCTTCATCCATACGAAGGTAAAGGTGAGTTATATGACTCCCTCTGCATAACTCTACTTTTTTTCTTCCCAACGGTATCTTGACTAGTTGACGAGAGGTCATCAACATGTTGTTCAGAGGCTGACGACATGGGTTGGTGAGGGCATGTAGACCATGCTTCTATAACCTTGGATAGACCAGGGAAATCCTTAAGAATATGGCTACCCTTACAAAGCTTGCAAGGGTACTTGGGCTTTCGAGTTGTTTGGGTGATCTTGGCATCATCAACACTCCCAACATGATTAACAGTAATTGGTTGTTTTCCAACATGTCTAGCAATTATTGGAAGTTTGGACCATTGCTTATTTTTCTTCTTCTTACTCTTCCTTTTCTTCTTCTTCTTATCCACCGAGTTACTAGCTCGAGAGCTTTCACTTGGTGAAGAATATGAAATGGAAGAAGACCTTGCAAGTGAAGAAGGTGAAGAAGATCTTACTAGTGAAGAATTTGAAGGATCAACATGAGGTTGATGTTCTTTGGGGAAAGTTCTTACAACCAAAGCACTAGCTACATTCGAGATTACCTGAGTGGAAAACAACCATACTAGTAATCCAATTGTGAGACCTAGAAGGCTCAAAGTAGCGATGTGAGGAGGGCCAATGTTTTTGTAAGAAGGAAAACAAAAGGTTCCCCTTGCAAAGGGGTTCCCTCATTGTTCACTCCAGGAACTGACACCCTTAAATAGAAATCCAAACTAGAGTCTGCTAGGGAAAACAAACAACACATGCTAAAAATCTAGTAAGCAAACAAGCAAACAAAACCTTCTTACAATGAACACACTTTATCTCCATTACAATGCATCAAATATTAGGTTATTCTATAGTATTATGTCTCATGATCAAAATCCTACATGTGGACATTACAAGCCCGCTTACCATATTTGGGTTTTGCACACCTTCCTATCACTAAATTGCTTATATTTCCTTATTAAAAAAAAACTATGCAAAATCTTGACCAATAACATGCATAGAACAAGCAACTTGTTAGTCTATAACAACAACTTATATCTCATGAAAAATACATGTTATAGTTCAATCTTCTACACTTTTTTTTATAATTTTATATTCTCAATGCTAAGGAGTTCTTTCATTAATATTTCAATTTTCTTCTAATTTAGCCCAATGTTTTCTTGCATTTGTATGCCCATTGTTAAACAATGATCACATATCAATATGGTTGTTGATTGTGCTTATACATGCACCAAAATGTATATTTCCATATATTATTCCCCAATTTTGTAGGGCTTACAAGTTGTACATATAGCTATGTTAATAAAGATATTGGTAATTTGGAAATCAAATAAAATACTAGAAAACCTTAGGATACAACTCCATTGGAGTTGATGTATTCATAATTGAGTTGGTTTGAAAACTTACAGTAGGAAATTACAAAGATTTATCCCATTTGTTAGAATAAATTCATCTCTAAACTATGTTACCATGGGTATTCCTTGCTAATTGCGTGCTCTCATTAAATTTTCTTTCATAGGTTTGCAAAATTTGCATGACATAAAATCAAACAATACTCACATTTAAAAATGAATGAACCCTTTCTATATTACAACCCTTCACATAAAGAGTATGAAAGATGTATTAAGTAAATAATAGGAATATTTTCCTGTAATTGATAACCCTCAAAGGCACTCTCTAGCATTAATATTTATTATTATTTTTTTAAAATAGATATATTTCGTCTCTCTTGTGATGAATAGGATCATCGATAGTATTGATAGTTCATCGCAACTATTGACACTCCATTGCTCTTGTGATGAATAGTTCGTCGCAAAAACTAGGATAGGTCATTTCTCTTGCGAAGAATAGGATCGTCTATAGTATTGATAATTCGTCACAACTATTGATGCTTCATTGCTCTTGTGACAAAGAGTTTGATGGGTGTTCTATATGCACTAAAAAAACACTAAAAACCCTCAATTAAATTGTCAACCCTGGGCAAGTAAACTTAGAGTTGTAGCACTATATGCGCCAAGGCAGAAAGGCTAGAGGTAGTATAGTCTAACTAAGGATATGGGCTATCTGAGAACTAATCTATTCAAGAAAAGGCTATTAATGATAAAACCCTATCAAGAAACTTAAACTATTTATCCTAAGTAACTTTTGAACAATGGATTGATGAATTGTCTTAAGAAAGCAGATGAAAATCCTACTTAAAGAAAATTAACTTAATAATTACAATAATAAAAATCAAACTATCTAATTAATTTATCTAATGAGCAATAACAACAACAAACTAATTTAATTAACCTACTCAAATTCAATAAGAAGCAACAA
Source organism: Picea mariana (assembly GCA_032191745.1). NCBI lineage: Eukaryota > Viridiplantae > Streptophyta > Pinopsida > Pinales > Pinaceae > Picea > Picea mariana. The sequence goes on from JASDQU010817326.1 coordinate 21,357, forward strand.
GTAAGTAAATAAACAAGCAAGAAACTATCCTATTAAAGCAAGTAAATAGGAAAGAAACTACCCTATCAAAGCAACTAAACAAGCAAGCAATCAACTAACTAACCTATGGTAACTTCTACAACAAGTAAACAAATCAAAATTACTCAATAAACAATTAATCAAACTAATAAGCATGTGAACTCTATTCTTAAATTAAACTTCATAATTACTTCTAATTTACAAAAGGAAATACTAATCTACTAAATTCAAAGCATCATGACAATAAAAGTAATCAACAACTACTCTTTAATCTATGATAAGAAAACTATTCTTTAATCTATCAAAGCAAGAAGAGTATTCTCTAATCTACAAAAGCAAGAAATCTTCAAATATAGTGTTGATGGTTCTGTCTTTGGTGTCTTGTGATATCATGATGGCTTTTAACAATTAACGATAACTCAAGGGGGATAAAATCAATATTGATTTCTATAGAAAAGTTAAAGGTATGAATTAGACAATCTAATGAGAACTTGGGCATTATAGAAGAAACATCAACTACCCTGCAAATCCATGTGATTCTTCAATTCATGCATTAATCATCAACAATATGGAAACACTATTCTATTAAATTCAAACGCATTCTATGCTAGTGTAAGAAAATTCATACTACTTGGAGATTCATAACTAAAAACTCAACTCAATAATCAAACTTCAAATTAAAATTTCAACCTAGATCTAGAATGGAAATTGCATAAAGTAAATTAAACTGATGCTATTTTA
>JASDQU010817326.1:22216-35853 GCA_032191745.1 Picea mariana
TTCAAAGCTAACAACTAATCATCCATCAAAACCTTTCCAAAGAAACCATGAACTAAATACTTTGTTTTAACTTTTTTTTAAACTCTATTTCAACATATAGAAATTCTAACTACCATCAAATTACAAACAAGGGTTAGTGTCTAAGCTTGCAATATCTCTCCTATCAATTAAAAAGACATGTTTTAATTACTCTATCCTTCATAATAACCTGCAAAAAGAAACTAAAGAAATTAAACTAAGAACATCAATTATACAGTAAGTAACAATAATAAAATCTCATGTATAGGAAATAAAATATTTGACAACTACACTACGTGAATTCACAAGATAATTGACTGAATATTCACCCAGACCACTGGTGGCCCCCCCAGCAGGTCGTGGCTACTCCTCAATGATGAATCATGAGCTCAAGCAACACGATTTCAACATTAAAATTAAAAACACAGTTTTACATAGTTTGAGAGAAATGTCTTGAAATGGAAAAATAGAGCATAACTATCCTTTTCTTAGTTGTCTTACCATTGTTGTGGTATTTATAGAAGTTACAAGCTGAGAGGTCGACCAATAGAAGGGTCGACCTCCTCTAAAAATAGTAAATTACAATTAATGCATCTTAACCGCCGGTGGCTTCTAGAAACAAAGCAAGCCAATAAACGCCCAGCATAACAACCCAATCCAAGTTGTCAGAAGCTTAGCAGTTGGAGGCCATGAGAACAAGGAAAACCCATGTTGTTGATTTTCCCATCACTAATCATCGATATGATAACCACCAACTCCCCCGATATTTTAGTGTAGGACGGAGTGTCGGATGAAGTTCCGGATGGAGTATCGAATGCAGTGCCGGATGGAGTACCAAATGGAGTGTTGGATGAAAAACCGACCTGCAATTTTTCCCTGTGACGCATAGAAGACGAATTAGCTTCTTGGAATCATTGAAACATGTTGAATTATACTTAAAACCATCATAAAACATCAATCATATGTACCTGGTATGAGCCACGATAATTTAATACAAAAATCATTCAAAACTTATTCAAAATAGGAAAATATACATACAATATTGGCCAAAAAGGATCTAATCATCACCATTAAATTAACCATATCGCGAGCCCAACATAGTTCGTCACAAAAACTATGATAGGTTATTTCTCTTGCAATGAAGAGGATCATCGATAGTATTGATATTTCATCGCAAGAACTACTTGGTTCATCATAAGAATAACGAACTATCGTTACTGTCGAAGATACCTTACGCTTGAATTGTTTTTCGCAAGAAATACTATGGTCGTCTCTCTTGCGACGTGCACCCTAGCTTGTCCATCTAGCAAAGAGCTCCCTAGGTTGTCATTCTTGCGATGATCATCGTTGATCATCTCTCTTGCAATGAGCACCATAGGTCATCTCTCTTGTCACGACCACAATAGGTCATCTCGCTTGCGATGACTTCCTTGGTTCATCGCTCTTGTAATGTTATCCCAGGTTCGTCGTACTTGCCACAACACGTGAAGTGACATTTTGGGGGCCCAATATTCATTGCAACATTCTTGAGTGAAAAAACATTATTTTGTTGGTCATGATTTATTTCCTTTTGGTTGTCTTCATTGTGATTGGATATTTTAAGAACATCTTCATAGCTTTCATACTTCTCTTCGATTTTCTTTTCTAATGACTTAGAGCTTGCATATTTTTCAAGGGTCTTCTGATTGTAGTCATAACCAAGACCTGTCTTGATATATGGTGACCTTTGAAAACTGAGGATACTATATAGAATTGCAATACGTTTTTCAAATTTTGAGTTTATATTCATCTGGGTAACTATCTCTTCTAATTCTTTTCTTAGAGAGGTATTTAATGTTTCAATTTTCTCTTAGCATTGATTTTTTTTTTTCAGTTTTTTTTCTATTAATTCATTTATTACTTCTTCTTCAATTTGAACTTCAAATGTTTTTTTCTTTTTCTTGAAGACTTTGTGAAAAATAATCCTTTATTAACATACTCTCTCTTATGATATTTGTGATTTCATTTTGATCACAAGTAACTTCTCGTTCAAGATTAACTTTCTCATCTTCATATTTTTGCAATTCCTTTTTCATCTTTCTATTCTTTTCTTTGAGTCTATATATTTCTTCTAAGGCACAAAGGATTTATTATTAAAGATCTTCTTCCACTTCAATCTTAATATTCCCTTATTCTCTCGAATCTGTGCTTCCTTTTTCTAATTCATTAGATTTTGATTTTGGGTCCATGAAGAGAATATCTTATGTTTCATTGTCACTGTCATAAAAACAACTATTGTCTTCATTGATATGTAGGTTCTTCCTTGTTGGACATAGTGTCATTAATGTGTTGTCATTGATGTCAAATATTAGGACAGTATGTAGAGATTAAAGCTCAGGAGGGTTATCGAATGAATATCAAAGATCAGAAGAGAAGACATGATGAAACTCAGAAGGGAAAGTGCATTGTAGAAACATGATCAGATCAAGTCAGGATATGCAAGCAAGATAAATGGCAGGGATAGATTGCGAAAAGAGAAAGGAAGATTAAACAAAGTGTTATTTCCAATCCCACAATTAGTCTAGATAGTCATATCTCATCGACGACTATGGTTGATCCACCAAACGATTAGATTAAGCCATGACCGTTGGACACACAAGCGCCAAATCGACGACAAAGATAGATTACAGAGAGTGAAAGGAGAATTAAACAACATGTTATTTCCAATCCTGCAATTAGTATAGACCGTCATATATTATAGATTCAATATTCAATGACTATTGTTCACTCACAAACAATTGCACAACTTCAATTGTGGAGTTTGGGTGATGAATTAAACCACTCACAAGTTATGGTTCCGCAATCCACATCGACCGTTGGATCAAGTTAAGTGGAAGGATAGGATAAGTAAAGACGCAGACCATATGATACAAAGTCTTGAAGTAAATGAGGACTATTCGATCTATTCAGAGTGCGCCAAGGTAGAAGTGGTCAACCTCGACACTGACCGGTTCGAGAGAAAAGTGTTGAGAACAAGTAAGATCACCCGAAGACCAAATTACTGAAGCAAATGTGAACCATTCGATATGAAGAACAATTTGAGAGATATTAGGACTGTCAGATCATGTTTGGTGGAAGGACAGAGTAAGCCACAAATATATTTAAATATATGTAAGTCATCTGATCTGAGGAAACACTTCAGAATATATCTTGACTGTCAAATTGAGGAAAGTAGAAGGATAGGATAAGCAAGGTCGAAGGCCCAAAATCCCAAATAGGATAATTCCCGACAGTTGTTGGATCATGTTAATCATTTTTGGGTTAAATAATGAACATTGGATGAAGTCAACCTACTCTAGGTTTACACTTCGGGAGAATCGGGAAGTGGAGGAATTGAATTACCCGAAGTCCCGAAGGTCGAAGTTCCGAAGTGACGAGGATAGGACACGTGGCGTAATCAACTGATGACAAGTGTTAAGGTCACATAGGTACCTTAAGAATACGTAAGCCATGAATATAGGTGACACATGGAAGCCAATTAGGAAGTGCCATGTCATCAAGTGATGTCAGCAAGTAACGTCACTCTGAGAGTTTTTCACCACCAACAAATGACCTAAGTCCTGAAGTCTCGAAGGATGAAGTCCCAAAGTGGACATGAGTTGTCTGATATGAAGAACACTTCGGGAGTATTCTCAATTGTTGAATATTATGGACACACATCTGTTGTTCGGGAGATTTGTAAAGAGGTTGGAAGTGGTGAAGGATGAAGTCCCGAATTCCCGAAGTAAATGAGAATCGTCCATCTCATCGGGAGATTAAAACATGAATGTTGATTTTGATAAGTGATCAAGCACTTGCTTCTCCTAGTGCCCGGTTACCACCTATGGTCATATGGAATAATAGAAATAAAGGTAAAATATAATACATCACTTAAGTTGATAAGCCCATGGTTTTTCATTGTCGTTCATATGAAAATGGTTTGAAGGAAGTGCCTCAACAGAACTCGATTTCTACGGTATTTGTAGAGATTTGGAATCAATTTAAATGAAATTGATCCATACCTGTGATTGATTAATGAAAATAATTTTCATTAAATTGAAAGGGATTCTCAATAATATTTGGATAAAGAAAAAAAATTAGATTATTGTTGAATGAAGGGGTGCGATGGTCCATGTTGGCATAGGGGCAGACTCTAACAGTGCAACAATAAGCCCTAACTACTGGCCCTTTCAGAAACACCTGCGAAGCAGATGTAGTCTCACCTGAAGTAGCAATAGGGGGTTGCAGGACATAGGTGTCTACAACCAGAGGAAATGCAAAGTGGATTCATGGCAACTCACACACACAGATCTAGTTATTATTTACCGACTTAATCCTACTTCACACTGTATATCTCATATATAACAAAACAACACTATAACAACATATCAAATGACAGATATAATCAACAAAAATCACACATAACACCAAGATATATGTGGTTCACCCTCTCTTTAGGGATACCTCCATAGAACTGTGCTTTATAATATATTAGATGAAAGAATATAGTTCTATATGCACTCTTAGCTTCTAGATCTCTCTTTCGTCCTCTTCTTCCTCTCTCCTCCCTATGCACCCAGCTGTAGGGTTGATCTTTGCACCCAGCTGAAGATATTACAACACAGACTTCTCTCACCACACAATACTTCTCTCTCTCAACAATAACAACAATCACTCATCATCACATAATCGAACCCATCCTAGGTCCTCTTGACCTTTATTTATACATTACATTGACTCTCGAACAACCTTAGGTGGAAACCTAGGTGTCAAAACCCTAAATTCCAAAACCCTAGGTGTCTAAAACCCTAAGTCAACTTGGCCCACATTTTTAGGGCTTCTCCAGCTTATTTTTCCTTCTTTCCTACGAGGTGCTCCAAAGCATCCATTGGTGGCTTTTTCCGCTTGTTGAGTTGTCCACGATCCATCTTCCTTGTTGATATATTTTCCTCCATTTCCCTGTCCAACGAATTGCTTTCTCTTACTTCTCTCCTTCTTTTCTACTCTTTTGGCCACTTCGACCCAATCTCAATCAACTTGTCTTCTGTACAGTTAGCACTTAATGCTTCTTTCCTTAATTTTCACAACTTTCCATAACCAAGGGCCAACAGGCCCCCAACACTCACATGTGACTCATCCCAAGGCACTTCAAGTCTGAACCTTGTATTTTTCTTCGTCTTCAAACTATGTGGGGTAGCCTATGCTTTCTGGTATGTCCCACCATTCTTTGTGCAGACTGTCTTTTTTGTGTCTGGTACCATGTTTCAACTACACCTGGTACCTAGACACTTTTCCTTCTACGTTTAGTGAGAGATGTGAGGCAACTGGTTTTCATAGTACAATTTTAACTGGCTCCTGTTCACTAAACCTTCCTTCCACTCTCCATTCAGTGTCTTCAACTATGCAGCTCCTCCTTCTGTAACATATGCGACTTCATATGGCCCAAGACAATGTGTTATGAAATTCCCTGGATGTTTCATGAACTTTTTGTCATATACCAATACCAAATCTCCTTTCTTAAAGGCTTTCTTCTTGATGTGTTGGTCATGGTAGGCCTTTTCTCGTTCCTTCTATACCTGTTGATGTAATCCTGCAATAAATCAATCTTCTTCTAGTTCTACCAACTGCGCAAGCCTCTCTTGAACATCGCTAGTGTCATCCATATCTATGAATGTTGCGATCCTCAAGCTAGGAACTAAATATTCCATAGGGACAACTGCTTCTAGACCATAAACCAACTTAAAGGGAGTCTGCATTGTTAGCTTCTTGCAAGTAGTTCTATAGGCCCATAGTGTGGCTGGTACTCTCAAATCCCAGTCATCCCTATTCACACTACAAATCTTTGTCAGCGTTGTCTCCAAGATCTTGTTGAAAGCTTCGACCGTCCCATTTGCTTGTGGATGGTAGGGAGTACTCTTCTGATGGTGAACTACAAATTCGTGAGTCAAAGCTTCATTGTTATTATTAATAAAGTGTGTAACTTGATCGCTCATAAGGGTCTTCGGGCATCCAAACCTAGTTATAATATCATCAAATATAAATCGCACAGTTGTAGTTGCACTAAAGTTCTTAACTGCTCTTGCTTCTACCCATCTTGTCAAATATTTTGTCACAATGATGATGTATCTAGCTCCTGTGCATGTCACCTTTATTCCTCCTGTCAGTTCCCACCCTAGTCAGTATATTGTTCGATCTTGCTGCTGTGGTTATGCTCTAAATTTTTAGCAGGGAGGAATTGCTTGTCCAACTCTTGTTTTAAGTAATTCAATTACAGGTATGTATTGTTTTGGCCATTCATGATTCTTCTCTGGTTATGAAATGATTACTGGCTCAGGTGTATGGGTTTGTGTTTTCCTAAGTGTTGCAACTATGTGGAATTTTGTTCTTGAATGAAGTGTGTATGGTTCTTCCTGTAAAAATATTGAATTCATGGAAGTAATCGGTCATCCTGGGTGGTATCTCTTTGTTATCCTTGCTGGTTTTGTTGGAGGGTTTTTGTTTAGTCTTGGGTGGATGTCTATCTGCACACATTTGTCACTAAACCCAGTCTTTGGATTTCATGGGGTTATTAGTTGAAGGTCTCCTGTGGAACTGTGTTTCGTTCACTTGGGAATTGGTTGTTTCCACCACTAAGGGTGACAGAGTGAGTGTTTTGTTCTTAAATTGGCCCTGTCTTCACCTCAATACTGTGGTAGTTTAAACAAAGGACACAAGGGCTATACCCTGCGTGCATTGAATAAAATTGACAAGTCAAATGGGAGCCTCACATTTTGTTATGTTCCCCTTGCCATGGATTTATACCTGTCCATGATTGAATCATGGCTCTCTTTGTGTGAACACCCCTGGCCTCGAAGGTTCCACCATTACGAGGAGTTGGCTCCATTCCCCTAGTGTTGGCTACAGAGTATACCCTTAACCCTCCATTCTAGAATTTTATAGAGGAGACTGTCATGCCTGTCAAGTTGCTACGGGTTATTATGGATTGAATCTATGGTCGATTACCTTGGATACAGACTTGCCAAGTTGGTCGTATGGCATTCATGTTGGTTTGGCATTTAGTTACTGCTTCTGTGATAATAAGGATAAACCCTTCATTGTCAATTTCACTTTCAAAGAACAAATTCACTCTCCTTATGTTGATACTCAGTATTGTTAATGGAGAAGGCCTCTACCCCAATTCAATTTGATGCGTAGGTATGCATAATTGCCACATCTTGTTAGGTTGATTTTATTTTATTTACAATAGTGGCGAATTGTTTGGCTGATACACAGTCACTGGTGTTCACACTAATGATTATTTGGATGATAGCTAGCATTGGTTACAAATTCTTGATGTTGCTCACACATGTCGCGTTGTGTGTATGGTGTTTTTGCAAAATGAAATAATGGGTGTGATAACTATGGTTTTCTTTGGGGCTGAATGAATATTGAACTCGATGAATGTAGAGAGTATATCCACTGCATCCTTATGCTTGTTTGATTGTATAAGCTTGAGTTTTCACAACATATTTGATAACGGTGTGACTAAATCAAAGCAATGTTATATTAAATCGATGGCTCAGCACGAGATGTTGAGTTATTACCGTGACCGTGTGTTTGTTTTTGTTAAAGTGGAATTGTTGCATCACGGGATTTTGTTGGCTACGCACTGTGTATAACATAGAAGGCTTGAGTTCTCACAGTCAGTGATACTCATAGAGTTTTGAGCATGTTTTGTTGCATCCCGATCAATTGTTGAGACAAGCTTGTTGTTGATACCTCGTCATGTTGGATGGATGGCCTGGTTTTTAAGTCACATTGAATTGTTTTTTTTTGTCAATGGAAGAACTATATTGCCTGGGCGAATTACCCTTTGCATAGCTTGTGTCTAAATGGTGGTTGTTGGTTGTATGATTAATAATCAATTCAAGCGTGGAAATTTGGTCTTGATTATTTTGGTTACTGCCTATATATGTTTAACGAATATCATTTCATTTAAATGGTAGGCCCGATTGCAGTGATAATAAATTCATTGTTAATTTGTAAATAGAACGTTTGAGTATTATTATGGATTGAAGAAATGCATGGGTAGTGGTTGTTTTTTATGGTTAACAGAGTGGAATGGCTATTGTTTGGAAATTGTTATAAGGGGAAAACAAGGGAACAAAATCCTTTTTACAGATTATGTGGGATGCCCACTGTCTTGTGATGGCACTGTGTTGGATATTTGATTATGAACAATGAACTAGTTAAATGCATAGAAATTATTATTTAGTCAAATGATTGATGGTTGATGCATATCCTTTTGCATAATGTTTTATGGATCACTGAATTAATTTCATTAACAATAATCATTCTTATTCCCATCCATTATTTCACTTTCCTCTAATTACAAACCCTGTCACCTCCCATATTCATTTTTTCACTCCCTGTTCTGAGATTGATTACAGTGAAGAGAATTTTTGTGTTAAAGTAGATGAAAGTGGCAGTGTCTTGTGTGGATTGCAGTGAGGTTTTATTGGTTTTCTTTACAGTTGATTGTTGTTTTCATTGAGAACTAACCATGTTATTTTCCTCTCATGATTTCATGTTCCTCTCAATACAAACCCCTTGCATCTCCCAGAACCCTTTTCACCCCCTGCTCATTGATAAACAATAAAACAATTTGTATGGATTGGATTGCATGAGTTTGATACATTGTTGAGCCAAATCTATTTAATATTTTTAAGAGTTGTCATGTAGGTTTATTTAAAAGAATATTTTCTAATTGATCACACATGCAGGATGAGTTTTTTCAGTCGAGGTAGCCATGGACGAGGAAACAAAGGTAGAGGTAATTGGAACCGAGGCCCAAGAAGGCCTAGGTTCTCAATACATTTTGACATTGATTCACAAGAGCTTGGACAATTGGTTCATGCTAGATTCTTCAATTGGATTGGGCAGGGAATAGTGAAACCTAGGCCTGAAAGGCCTCCTTTCCAAGGCACGCAAGCCCCCAATATCCATGTACCTCCTCATGTCTCATTACAACACAAGGTCCTTGAAAATGATGGATGGAAGGAGATTATCCACCTGAAAATATCTCAACATTGTGGCTAGACCAACTTGTCTTTGTCTCCTCTTCCACTGGTTAACCCCATTGCCCAAGCTTCCCATTATCACTCGCCAGTGAAATCCTCCCATGCTAGCAAGAGATTTAAAACTGAGGCCCACCATGCCCTTAATAAAGGAAAAACCACTATTGCCCCCTCCTCACCCTCTGACAAATCTGCTTCTTCTTGGATGCATTTGAGGGATGATTGTTCCCACGTGATTAGTGAAATTATGCCTAAAGGATCTGCATAGCCAAAAGCAAATTGAGGAAAATCAAGAGGTGACAATAGCAATCAAGGAAGGGTTGCATCACAGACTAGGAAATATGGTTGTTGAGCCTGGGTATGGATTAGGAAAGAAAGCAAAGAAAAAGGAAAAGAAAAGACAAAGTGTGAACTGTGCGGAAGGTACATTGACTGAGATTGGGTCGAAGTGGTTAAAGAAGAAGAAAAGAAAGAGTGAAGCAAGGGAAAACAAGTCGTTGTATGAGAAGATTGAGGATAAAATATAATCAAGGAAAATGGATTGTGGACAACTCAGCAAGCGGAAGAAGATGTCAACGAGTGCTTTGGAGCACCTCGTGGAAAATATGGAAAGACAGGTTGGAAAATCCTGGGAAGTACGGGTGAAGTTGACCTAGGGTTTTATACACCTAGGGTTTGGGATCTAGGGTTTTAACACCTAGAATTTGTCATGTAATGTATAAATAAAGGTCTAGAGGATGTGGGATAGGTTCATTCAGAGTTGGTTGTTGTTGTTGTTCATTGGCTATTGTGTGAGGGAGAAGTGTTGTGTGTGAGAGCATTATGTATTGTAAGATATTTAGTTGGGTGCAAAGATCAACCCTACAAATAGGTGCGCAGGGAGGGGAGACAGAGAAAGAGAAAGAGATATGCAAGCTAAGAGCGTAGATAGAATTGTATGTTTTCACATAATATATCAAGAAATGCAGTTTTGTGGATGTATCCCTAGGGAGAGGGTGAACCACATATACCTTGTTGTTTTGTGTGATTGATGTTGTGTTCTTATGCTTTACGTTATATTGTTATTGCATCATCATGTTAGATATGAGATATAACTTACATAGTAGGCTTAAGAGAGATAAAGAATAACTAGATTGGTGTGTGTTAGTGTTTTAGATCCACTTTGCATTTCCTCTAGCTGTAGACACCTATGTCCTGCAACCCCCTATTGCTACTTCGGGTGAGACTTCATCTTCTTCGCAGGTGTTTCTGAAAGGGCCAATAGTTAGGGCTTGTTGGTGCACTGTTATAGCTGAACCCTGGGTCTTCCCCTGTGCCAAAAAATGGTTATGTTGTCGAGACCGAGATCTTATTGAGGGAATGTCAAGGTGGTTTCCATCGAAGATAGCGATTCAAAAATGGATAGAAGAACAAGAGAAGGACTTCGTTGAGACTCAAAATAAGAACCCTAGTATCAGTATTGAATACTGGTTGGGAAAGTATATATTTACCGATATACATGAGATTTTCTTTGGAGGAATTCATAAGGAGCTATAGGAGTGGTTAGCCAGATTAGCATATACCCAGTTTGAGATCAGATTTAGACCACTTATGGTTTGGACGTCGACGTTGATCAAGAAGGTCAAGAGATTTGATAACGTCATGTCAAGAGCAGTAGATCATTGGTTTGATAGCACCATTGGAGGGTACATTACCAAGTTTTCTATTGATAGAATAGAGTCATATAGCCAAGAAGAGAGATGTTTCTTTAAGAGAACTAGAGGAAACATTTTACACTTTTTGAAGTTGAATATCAAGATGCTAGTCAGAGTTACCAGAGAACAGCCTAAAACATTGAATGAGATCAAGATTGCGTTGAGAAAAAAATTCAAGAAATCCAAGTCGAAGTCGCAGTGCATTACAAAACTGAAAGAAATCAAGCATAAAGTAGCTGAACATGTTTGGGAGTTTGATCAAAGGTTTAAGACCTCAACAGGCTGATTGAGTTTTTAGATTCCAGATGAGCAGAACAAGGAATGGTTCATTGTTTCCCTCTTACCACACATTAGAGTTTCTATGATGCAACAGAAGGTTGCTTCACAGGCTCAGGCGTTGGATATCGCCATGAAACTAGAATCATCCCCTATGGGAGAATCCAGCTTAGGTATGAGTCAAATTTTGAGTCAGCTAACTAGCTTATCTCTACAGGTCGAAGACATGAAGAAAGACAAGAGAAAAGATAAAAGAGAAGACATATGGTGTATCATATGCAAATCAGAGGGCCATGATAAGGATAATTTTCCCTTATTTCATGAGTACTTGGCCTCTGGAGCTCTGATCCCTTTGAATCAGGTTACTCTACCTTGGTGTGAGGTATGTAGAAATAGACATCGCCCTGGTGAATGCTACTACATGAAAAAGTATGTCCAGACACCTATAAACCTCTACTACACATTATGTAAATCTGTGGGGCATGATGATAAGGATTGTAGGGCTTATGATATCTTGCATGAAAGGTCAAGAGACACATAATGAATTCAAGGTGAAGTACAAAAGGAAGGAAATGCTACACAATTTAACTCTCCAAGAAGAGGAAACTTCAACCCTCATGGTGGATTCAGAGGAAGAGGATGAGGTGGAGGCATGGGTCAAGGTCAAGGTAAAATCATTTGTTATAATTGCACATAGCTAGGACACTTGGCAAGGGACTTTCAGAACCCTTGTACCACTTGTAGTTACTGCAACTCATTTGAACATGTCATAGAATATTGTCTCGTGCTGTTAGCCAAATTTGAGAAGAGACGAGGAGGAAGTCAACAGGTACAATTTATCTCAACAAAACCTTGTGGAGTGGATCCCAGAGTCGTTGGTATCACTAGAGAAGGAGTTTCTTCAGGAGAAGACAGAGTGACCCCAGGGAAGACTACATAAGAATCTAGGGTCAGAAGAGTTGCAGAGAAGAAACAAGAGTTTGATCTGAGGAAAGAAAAACAGACGTTTGAAGAAGCAAGAAGAGAATTTGGAAAAGATTAGGCTTCTTCTTCAAAGGCACAACCAAAAGTGAGAGAATGTGGGATGTCGCTGGCATTTGATCAGTTTGCATCACCGAGAGTAGGAAAAGAGGTAAGCAAGCTTGTTAGTTTCTTGTATATGTTCATTGATTTGATTAAGGATGAAAGAGCCATACAAGAACTATAGCACTTGATCCGACAGTATAATCTAGGGAAGCTATATCCCTTACTGAATAGAGAAGTACATCAAGTATATAGAAAGAGAAGGAAAAATAAGGAACTACACCTTAATGCCTAGATTGGAGACTATGATATAGATTATGTGGTCCTCGACTTAGGGTCGGAAGTCAATGTTATGACAAAGAAGACCTAGGCACTGATGGGAAAACCTAAGTTAATTTATTCCCCTATCAGGATTAGGATGGCTAATAAGCAAGCAGTAAGCCCCTTTGGAAGAATAGAGCATGGCGTTGTGGACATTGACGGGGTAAGGACATTTGTGGTATTCGAGGTGATTGAGATAGTCGATGATAGTTGTCTTTTTCCTGCATTGTTAAGAATTGATTGGGATTTCAATAATTCTACTGTGGTTGAATTAAAGAAAATAAAAATGACATTTGAAGGTGATGGCCTTAGGGTCATTCAACCTTTGTATCCTAATGAAGTTCACAGATACACAGAGCCCATAAGAGAATAAGACCATGCATATGAGCTAGAAAATATTTACAAATTGACAGCAAGACACCAAGATTACATTAATCCTACATCAGATGGGAATTTAAGCTGGCGAAGTGACAACGCATGCTCATCAGATTTAGAATAAACACTAGAGAACTGGACGAAAAAGATGTATGAATTTTTTGCGTGGAGATGTGCTAGATTGACCAGGGAAGTTCACTGGATTGGCACAAAAGTCAGTAATTTTCCCACATTTGATGGTTTAAATCATTTAGAAACATTTTTATCAGAATTTGAAGAAATTGTACCAGTACAACAGAAACTGTTGGCACTGGATGAATATTTACAAGCAATGCCAACAAGATGGTGGGGAACACATAAGAAGAACATCGTGGACTGGTTGCAATGTCGCACTTTGATGACAGTATGATTTTCAGAACAAACTGAAAGGTGCGACGTGAGATACACAAGACAAATTTTTCTGAAGGACCATGCGTGAAGTTGTGAGGAAGCTTGGAGCATCATTCTGCAAGAGTAGTGGGTGCATAAATTCATTAACACTTTGGATACAACACCTATCAATTGGTATATACAAGCAGAACTGTGCTTCACTACTAGATTGGCATGGTATGAATCAGAACTCCATAGCTACATTTTTATTTGAGAGTTAGTATCCCATAGTGGATCAAACTTTATAGGTTTTAAGACATAGAGTCTTTGAGGAGGCACCTAACCTCCCTTTGGAGAAAGAATAAGATGAATGAACTGCACCTCTTTAGAAATTGCAAGGATGTTACAATATCAATGTTGATGAAGACGATGATCCTAGGAATGTGAACATTGTAGAAACATAAGGACAAAGAGACATAGAAGGATT
>JASDQU010817327.1:0-31688 GCA_032191745.1 Picea mariana
AGCCCTCATGAAAATGTCTAGACAGGTCAAGGCCAATCCCACTAAGGTGGCAAGTAGATTGTCTCATCAAGGACTCATTACTCTCATTGTCAAAGAGTCATTGAAGAAAAGGCAGGTAGATTGGAACTATTTTCTCTTCTGGAATGAATTCCAGACTTATTGGAAACAACAGGAGAAGGCTAAAAAGGCTGCCACTAAGAAGACTATTACTCCTAAAAGAAGTCATAGAAAATGGAAGGGTATCTCACCACCAAGAGATCCAATAGAATCATCCTCTGTAAAAAATAAAAGAATAAAAAGAAAGTTACAGTTTGAGGGTGAGCAGTCCAAAGACCCTGCTGTAGGAAGTAACCCTTTAAACCTACCCTATAGTGATTCAGAGCCAGAACAAGAGTTAGCAGAGACCCAGGGTAATGTACAAGTTGGACAAGCTACAGACGATTGTTCCAACTTACCTTTACCAACTCCTCCATAGGCACACAGTCCACCAGTGGAAAAGCTTCTTCAAGTAAGCCTAAAGCATCTAGGGCACGAAAAATCAATAAACTCTTGCAACAAGTCTATGAAATGGAAGTCTTGGAAAGAGTTATTAAAAAGGCTAATATAGACTTGACTGAAAGAAATGCTGAGCTTTTCAAAATAAACCAAACCCTCAAAGAAAAGAATGACAAGATCAAAGACAGAAACAGGGTATTGATAAGGGAGAACATGAAGCTGTACAGACAGTTTTGAATTCTGAGGTTAAAATTAAAAGAGTCTGAATCGCCAGCACATGAGCAAACTAGTTTGGAGACTCTATCTCACTTAGCTACAACCATGGTAGATACACCAGAGCCTTCCACACAGCTAGTTGAAATTCGTAGATCTGCATGAACAAGGGCTGCATCATCCAAAAAACCTTGAACATTCAACAAAGAATCAAGGTAATCATTTTTGCAAATTTTGAAGTTTTCTCAAAGCTGAAGTTTCGGTGGTTTAGGAGAAGAGGATGATTGTTCATTAACCACTGGAAACAGATCTTTTGGTATTTAATCCACTTAGGATCCTTCTAGGCTAACCACCGAAAGCCTGTCACTGCCAGAATGACCGAATTTTTGCACAGATCGAAGTTTTTTGAGTTGGAATGGTTTGAAACCTCTTCGAAGGGACATTTGATGAATTGTCAAGTCAGATCCAATAGCTATTTTTGATGGATAAGGAAAAGAAGAGGTGTTCCAAACATTTTTGGTACCTTTGACAAAGGCAAAAAAACAGGATGCTTACTCACCTCAACAAATTCGAATTGGTATCTCTTAGAAGAGTCATCACTTAGCCTTGGAAGGTTATTCTACACTGCACCATTACTCTACAAGATATGAAGACCATGAAATCTGGGATTAACCTCATTTTTGGGGATTATTCCATATCTTTTGCAAACTAAATTTTGACTTTCTATCTTTAGCATATTTGATCCATGCTTTTAGGATCTCAAAACTGCATTGTAAAGATATAAAGCTAAAGGTAGAATAGGAACTAAGGGTTCGACTTTGGAGACTTTTTCATATTATGTACTCAAACTTCTCATTTTCATATTAAGTAATACAAGATTCTTTTGCCATAACTTGTTCAGATTTCATCTTCTTATCTATTCTGTACTTGCACCTGGATATTATATTCATGTTGTTATGCTTATTTATGCCCGATAACTGTCATCTTATCATTGCATTCATAAGCTAAAATTTGCAATTATTCCTGTGATTATTGTAATTGCCCATTCATATATGATTTATATGTGATTTTTCTGATATAATAGTTATTTCTCCATACATCCCTTATTTGTAAACTCTCTGAACATTTGTGGTTGAAAGCCTTGTCCATCTAAATGTGTTCATGAATGTTTCGAGTGAGAAATGATTCAATCGTCTGACTTGATCCAAACACACACTTATTATTGAGAAAAGAGTTACCAAAAGATTAATTTACCAGTCATCTCTGACTTACAGCCTAGGAGAGTTTCCTGGAGTGATAACAAAGAGAAAAAGATCAGAAAGTGCAAGAAGATGCAGGAAGAGAGACACTGATACAGGAGAGCAGAGAAGTGTAGCAGAACATTGATGAGACTGGTAAGCCATTGATGAACATTATATCACTGTAACAAGTTTCAATAGCAAAGATTTATATTTCAGGGTGGTAGGGAGGTGCTAGGGAGGACTGTTGTCCTCAGAGTTTCAAGTGGGTGCTTGAACACAGGGAGTTGTAGCTTCCATCTGGTTGCAGCTAGAGAAACTAGGGTGGCAGGGTGGTGCAAGGTAGAACTGTTGTTCTCTATTATACAGGTTGGTGCCTGTGTGACTAGAAGTTGGTGCTTCCATCCAGTTGGTGTTGGAACACTTAGGGAGTTGTTACTTCCTTCTAGTGGGTGGTAGAGAAACTAGGGAGTTGGTGCTTCCTTCTAGTGGGTGCTAGAGAAACTAGGGAGTTGGTGCTTACTTCTAGTGGGTGCTAGAGAAACCAAGGAGTTGGTGTTTCCTTCTAGTAGGTGTTAGAGAAAACAGAGAGTTGGTGCTCTCAGCAAGTTGTATCTTGCAAAACAGAGGTTGTAGCCTCATTATGAGTTGGTTCTCATAAGTATGATAATGTACAGAATGTAAAGATTACTTATCATATAAAGAAGAAGAGGTTTTTACCCTTTATGGGTTTCCTCAGGAAATATTTCTCTCTATATATTTCATATGTGTGAATGATGCTGAATGTTCTATTTCTTACTTCCTTGCATTATTGTGATTGTCATTCAGTGCTTTTCAAAGAGTTTAAAATAAGCATAATTTTTTAAGTTCAGTAACAACTGATTCACCTCCCCCTCTCAGTTGTCCAACATCGTCCCCATGTCTGGACTACTTGGCTCATTACAATCAGTTGAATAACAAGGATGAAGGATGAAATAATGTTTCTAACAAAATAAATCATTCTCGGACTTCCACATCTATCTGCATTCATATTTTCCACTACTAGCCATGCACAACATATCAACAGTAGTTGAGAACATATTGATGCTACTTACAATGAATTAACAACATTCCTGTGCTCCCTGACAAAATCCCTGTCACCTGCATGTAATGGACCTTCATGTGGAAAATTTGGAGAATTTTGAAAAACTTCATAACTATCAGATAATTTGACTATTTCATTATCATATCCTTCAATTTTTTTTGCAGACATCATAGACACATTCTTTCTTTCATTCACAATAGCTACAACAGTGATTTGAGTCTCGTCCCCTTATTCAGATCCCAAATCTTGTTGGACTGTGGCAACAACCTTTTGTTTTCCTTTCCCTCCATACTTTTTAGGCCTTAATTCAGGATGCAACTTCTAGCAATGATCTTCATCATGTCTGTTTTTCTTGCAATGAGTACATGTGAGATTTTCTTCTTCCTTCTTCACTCTAGCTACATGTTTCTCTTTTCTCTTGTTCTTACTTCCATTTTGCTGAGAAAATTCCATGGAGGAACTATCTTTAGCATCCTTCCCCATGCATTCAATATGTACATCTTGAACACATACTTCATAAAAATCAGTGGGATTTAACAAAAGAAGAGTATGATGAATGTAACTATGCAAAACACTAATGTATTTCAGAAGGGTTTTTGTAGAATGTAATGAAATATTTAAAGCCAATTATTTCTTCCTAAACTCCCTAGTAAAATCCTTCACAATGTCATTTTCATTGCCCCAGATATCGCCATTCCATAAAAAAAAATTGTCGATACGCAAAAGGATAAAATTGTTTCCTTAATGCAACTTTAAATTCTGACCAAGAAGAGAGAATATTACCGCTCTTTTGGATACTTTCCTGAAGTTTACCTTCCATCCAAATCAACGATGTTCCTTCAAGGAAAAGAAAGGCCAATTGAATCTTTACCTCATCTTCATCAATCTATTGAACACAGTAGTAAACTTCCATTTGTCGAATCCAATTGTCTATCTTCTTTGCATTAGGCTCGCCATTATACATAGGCAAGTTAAACTTGACATCCAACTTTAACAATGGCATTTTTGAAGAAAGTTTCTTACATGGAAATGAGGGAGGAGAAGTGGAAAGAGACGAAGGTGTGGAAGGAGGTGAAGAAGGATGTCTTGAAGGAGGTGGATAATGAGGTCTTGAAGGAGGTGGAGAAGGAAGAAGATCATCTTCTTTCTTAACTTTCCCATAACTTTCTCCTTTTCATAATGCTCTCTCACTGTAAATCTCTTCCACCATTTCCTTCATTTCATTAAAGGCATTGAAGAAATCATCTTCAAATTCAAAAGGACCTATTTTCCTTGGTGAAGCCATCTCTTCTCTTCGAGTGAAGCTCCTTGAACCAATATCCAGATTATAACTCTCAATTTTTCCTTCACCACGCTTATGTTTAGCCCTTGTAAGAATTCACCTGTCAAACCTAATTTGATACCACTTTATCAGAAAATGGATTAGAAATAATACACCACTTGATATGAACTGAGTGTCTCCAATATCACTTGATCCTCAAATAGTATTGAGTTTGACACCACTTGCTTATTCCAAGATTATTTTATTAACAATGCTTATAACATGGAAGTGT
The DNA here is from genome assembly GCA_032191745.1 of Picea mariana. Classification (NCBI taxonomy): domain Eukaryota; kingdom Viridiplantae; phylum Streptophyta; class Pinopsida; order Pinales; family Pinaceae; genus Picea; species Picea mariana. Next base: position 4,584 of record JASDQU010817327.1, read on the forward strand.
CTTATCTTACTTAACCAAACACTTTAATTGATGAACATAACTTGCATAATCATTAATACATGAGAATATATGAAATCACATGAAAGAAATAATTGTGTTTCACAATGACCTTCTTGCATGTTACTCAAACTCAATTACAAATTTCAAATTCGGAATTGTTTCGAAAAACCGAATCTAATGACTATAAACACTATATACCTCTTTACAAAATTCCCAAAGGCTCTTTTATAGCTCACAAATCCCAAATTTGCAGAATTATGGCTTACAAATGAGTGATAGGATTGCCACCATCAACTCTGTCTCGAAAAACCAATTCTAATGACTATAAATACCCTATAACTTTCAAAAGACTACAAACTTGACTTCAAAAGGAAAATGAGTAGAGATTTAGTACATGAGAATGTTGTGTTCAAAAACACAAAAAAATGTTGTGTAAAACAAAAAAAAGTTGAGTATGACACAAAAATATTGTGTGTAAAATGAGTTGGGGTATGTGCCATTAAATAGGCCACCCCTCTTAACAAAAACCCAAAATTAGTGGTAATGTATTACTAATTTTAGAAGGAATCCCACTATATATTGAATATTGGCATCATAATAAATATTTTAGTTATGGTTTGTTTGAACAAACCATATTCATGGAACATTGGTTAAGTTTGTTGGAATATATGGAGGAGGTCGTGGGTTCCAACCCCCATGATCCTCTCCTTTTTTATGCCCCTTGTTTTAATTTGGTATATTCTATATAGTTACCCATCACGTGAACTTGGAGTGTTTGTTATAACATGTTTTGGGTCTCCTTTTTGACATCCACAGACACCTTACTTTTGCAACTTATAATGAATAAGCTGCCTAAAAGTATGAGTAATCCATTCATTTTTCTCAATGATACACTCAATGAGTAATAAATGTTTAACCTATGATTTTCATGGTTTATTGATAGTTAGAATAGTTATCTATGTGTTTTATTCCATATAATAGCCTTGATGTAGAAATCATATCAAGACAAGGTTCTAAGACAACACTCAAGGTCATCTGGTACTCACACTCCAAGTCATCTAGTACCATAAGGTTCTATAGTCATATGGTCCCTGCGTTCATCTGGTACTCACACTCCAAGTCATCAGGTACCAGAAGGTTCTATAGTTATTTGTTCCCTACGCTCATATGGTACCTACGTTCATCCGGTACCAGATATAGTTCGAAAATTTGGAATGCTTCTAGAGGAAAATCGGGGACATGGGTTTTGTCCAAAGCGATGTCGAAATGGGGAAATGTGTCTCAAAATTCATCTAGCTTGCACATGTGGACCTCCAACTCAGGGGGAATTATTATGCAAAAAGTAATAAAAAACTCAAACTTCCAACTTGCGCCTCGATTTATGTGCAGATGGTATTAGATCTAGAAATTCTACTATATGGGTTTTGTCTAAAATATGGAATATTGAGTAAACTATGGGAAGGTTTTCAAAATTCAAAATGGTTTAATATTTATGTGTGGATATTCAACTCAAATCTATCCAAATTGATGAAAACCCAGATTTTTGTGATTTCATTCCAAAAACTGTAAAATTGGTTTTAACCAAAATCTGATTTGGGGAATTCGGTTTTATCCATTCCTCCATGGATTTCATGTATAAATAAACCTCATAGGGCTATGTGAAGGATCCAATTGTCATTATGATCATTCTTTTGTAATGGAGGTTCATGTAATGGAGAAGAGAGTTATGATGTCATTGTTGTAATTTGAGCTTAATTTTAAATATATGAAAGGTGATTGATTCTATATTTGTGGTGCATCATTGGAGTTCATTTGAAGTGCCTCTAGAAACAATTTGCACCTTGGGAGGTCCCCTCAAGATTGGTAATATGTTGCTCATTGTATTTTTAATTTAGATCTATTATTTTCTTTGTTTGCATCTAGTAACATAGATTTCTTTCCATAGCATAAATGTAATATCTTTGTTTTACATTCATATTTATTTCATTTTACATTCAGATTTATTTTACATTTAGAATCATTTTATTTTACACTTAGACTTTATTCACTTTCCTTTGAATTCATAATCATATTGTGGTTTGTTTTCTGTGAATGCATAGTCTATTTTACTTATTACTTATTTTACTTATTACTTACATATTGTTGCATGTGTGCAGAGATGGGATCCCTCACTGAATTTCTAATTTGATCAATTGAGTGTATTTCATTGTAAAACTAAAAAGACAGTTTCATGATTACATTCATAGAAATATTTATGTGTGTGTTGTTAAAAAAAACTAAAACTAAAAAAATACAATTTTTTCATTCCTTGGATCGATTTTTTCTTCTTCATAAATTCAAAACTCATTAAAGTAAAATATCTTATATCATTAAATAGATTTTTGAATGTGAAGATTACCTTTCTCAAATCATAAAGGGACATCTCATTTGAAGTAGATTTCATTTTCTATTCGTTTGATTGTTTTTCCCCTTATTTATTTTAATTTGGTTTTCTCATAGCTTATCTAACCACTACATGAATCCATTGAAGGATAGAACACTTAAGTAAGATACTCATGATTAATCACATGAACATCACCCTGAGTGCATGAAAGACTGCGATCTAAGCCTTTATAGCACTTTCTATGTCCCAATGATAAATCCTTAGTGTTAATTTCATGTAGTTTGTTTTACTTTGCTTAGTTTGTTCATATTGTTATCGGCTTTAGATTAGGCTAGATTAGGCTCCAATCCTGCATTTCCAGTGCTTCACCTCGAAGCTTATGATCCCCAGCTAATAATTTAATGTTCGAATTAATAGTGCATATATTGAGCCCAACATTTGTTGGCGTCATTGTCGGGGAGGTGCTAAAGGGATTAGAGAGAAGACGGTAAGACGTGAGAGAAGTAGGTAGTTTTCATTTTAAATTACCTAAGGGTAGAGAGAAGATGGTAAGACGTGAGAGAAGATCCCATGCATCCACTTTATTGGGGTTGCTCCAAAGTTAGGTTGTCCTCTCCCTTTCATGCATAATTGTTTCTCTTTTAATGCAAGTGTGTTTTTCCTTCTTTTATGCAAAAGTGTGTTTTTGTTTATGCAAATTTAGTTTTATTTATGATGATATGACTTGTGCGAACCGATAACCTGGTGAAAACAGGGTCCAAGTAATGCAAGGAGTTCAAGTTTGGCATTTTTTATTTTTTCAAAAGGTTTTAATTTCTTAGTTTTAAAATTCGGATCTTTGATGATAAATCATTTTTGGGGTGTTGTAAGAACCCCGGAGGATTCCTCTTGTCAATTTGTTGAGGAGACTAAAGAATCAAGGATAGAATTAAATAGAGAGAAACCATTGGAACCTGATATTGAGGAGTTCTTAGCATGCCTCTCAGTAGATCATGTATGTACTCCAAAGACCAATCAACTTGAAGAACATAATTTGCATAGAATGGAAGAGGACATGTCATTTGACCTAAACAAATAAAGGAAAAAAGAATATCATGATCCTATTGAAAGATGGTTCCAATTAGTTATCAAGTCACACTACTCTTTTACTTTTCATTATTGTTTGATCTCATCACCAAATCAGTTGGTCCTTCATACTTCGGTATGAATTAAAATTTATCTTTTAAACCCGAGTATGAATATATTTCTAACCATGTTATGCACATGGCCCCACTGGAAGTATTCTTATACTTGAAGGACATTTTATTTTGTTCAATTAGAGTAGGATAGTAAATAAATAAATAAATGCTACATATAAGTGCAATGAAACCTATATTTCATACTTTTCATAAGTAGGAATGTCAAAATTTAACGAAGCAATCAGTTTAAGATCTTTTGTTCCTCTAGTATATTTATTTTAATTTTGTTTGGAATTTTATGAGAAGGTAATCTCTTCATCCTCCAAATGCACACATAATACTGGAAGGGTATTTTCAAAAGAAGAGAATGCATCATTGTCAATGGAAGAGAACACTTAAGCGAGTACTTCATGACCTATTTCCTCAAATTTCTTCATTTTCCTTAAGTTGTTAAAAAAAGATGCATTCGTGATTTATCATTACCTATCTATTTTAAGACCACTATTTCACAAAGATGATCAATTAAGTGATATTTTTAATAGAAATTGAAACTAAAATCCAATTCCATACTATTTTATTCATATCTAATATTTTTTGGCCAAATAAATCATGAATAATGTATGCATTTTTCAAATTTTGAAATTTTCCATGAATTTTCTATTTGTAAGCATGAATAAAAATCTACTTTTAATTAGTTCTATTGGTTTTTGTTTTAGCATTTGTTCACGGCCCTCTTAGCAACCCTCCTTATTGTTTTAGCATCTCACATTGTGTGCATGAGGGCATGTAAAACCTCAGGCATCGGGGAGTGGTTGTTGGGACCTTCAGATTCTTTTCAGCTTTTATCAGCAAGTCCAAATCAACATGTTTAGTGTTGGAATTTGATAGTCATTTCCAGAATTATGGTACCAGTACTAAATTTCTACATTAGTTACCTACAGAAGTCTGGTACCAGTACTAAATTCCTGCACCAGTTTCACTACCAAGAAGTGCTCAATTTCATCCAACATAGTTTACACAGTTTTTGTTGTAGCCCATAATACACATAAGCATGAAACTCAAAGTATTACAGTCACACTGCAAGGTCTGCAAATTCCAGTTTGAATATCATTAAGACCTTGCAGTGTGACTGTAATACTTTGAGTTTCATGCTTATGTGTATCATTTGTGAAATCTCTTGGCCAAATACTAGAGTCACATCCGACCCTTTCTCCCAACTATTTTCCACAACATATTGGATAAGACTTAATGTCAAATAACTAACGAATATAATCTATTACTCATGACTCCACATATCCAAGCATGTCATTTCATACTAACCTGTTGAAATCATAACCATAATTGAGCATTCTTACAAAAGACTGTCCTATGAATGGCGTCGTCATTCATATGAGCGTCATTATAACCATTATATCATTAACAAACATTTGTCATTATACCACCTTTTATACTCAGGATCGTTACTCTTCTTAAGTCTGTTACTTTGTTCTGGTACCAAACCCTCTTCTCATATAAACTCTGGCTCACTACGTTAAAATTAAGAATTTCTTTCAAGACAACCATGGGGTTTGATCGCCATGAACCTGTGTTTATGGTGTTTTGAGTGATGGAGGAATATATGACATGCAAAGAAAAGTTTGAAAGGACTGGATGGGTACTCCTTTCTAGAAAAATTTCGAGGGAACCATGATGAAATGTCCAAAGGCCTTTGCACATAATTATGATGGTGAGCCCATTCAGTTGGGATTTTGAAATATTGAAGATCATTGTTGCATGAGGACATGCAATGGATAAGGCATGGGGGAAATGTTGGGTGTCGTTTTTACATCCACAAACACCTTAATTTGGCGACCTATATTGAATAAGTTGCCTAAAACTATGAGTAATCCATTCATTTTTCTCAATGATACACTCATTTGGCTATCTCTTAGTGTACATGAGGTAATAAATGTTTAACCTATGATTTTCATGGTTTATTGATAGTTAGAATAGTCATCTATGTGATTTATTAAATCTAATGGCCTTTTTGTGGAAATCGTATTAAGACATGGTTCTAAGACGACACTCAAGGTCATCCCGTACTCACACTCCAAGTCATCCAGTACCAAAAGGTTCTACAGTCATCTAGTACCTGCGATCATCTGGTACTCACACTCCAAGTCATCTGGTACCAGAAGGTTCTACAGTCATCTGGTACCTAGGCTCATATGGTACCTACGCTCATCTAGTACCAGTGTTTATTTGTCACCTGTTCTCATCTGGTACCAACATCATACAAGCATCAGGTACCAGATATAGTTCAAAATTTTGGAATGCTTCTAAAAGAAAATCGGGGACATGGATTTTGTCCAAAGCGACGTCGAGATGGGGACACATGAATCATAATTCATCCATCTTGCACATGTGTACCTCCAACTTAGGGGGAATTATTATGCAAAAATTAATAAAAATCTCAAACTTCCAACTTGCACCTCGATTTGTTTGCAGATGGTATAAGATCTAGAAATTCTACGATATGTGTTTTGTCTAATATATGGAATTTTGAGTTAACCATGGGTGGTTTTTCAAATTTCATAACGGTTTAAGAGTTATGGGTAGATATTCAACTCGAATATGCCCAAATTGATGAAAAACCCATATTTTTTTTATTTCATTCCAAAAATTGTAAAATTGGTTTTAACCAAAATCCGAGTTGGGGAATTCGGTTTTATCCATTCCTCCATGGATTTCATGTACAAATAAGACTCATAGGGCTGTGAGAAGGATCCAATTGTCATTATGATCATTATTTTGTAATGGGGGTTCATGTAATGGATAAGAGACTTATGATGTCATTGTTGTAATTTGAGCTTAGTTTTCAATATATGAAAAGTGATTGATTCTAGATTTGTGGTGCATCATTGGAGTTCATTTGAAGTGCCTCTAGCAACAATTTCCTGCTTGGGAGGGCCCCTCAAGATTGGTAATATGTTGCTCATTGTATTTTAAATTTAGATCTATTATTTTCTCTATTTGCATCTAGTAACATAGATTTCTTCCCATAGCATAAATGTAATATCTTTATTTTACATTCAGATTTATTTCATTTTACATTCAGATTTATTTTACATTTGGAATCATTTTATTTTACGCTCAGACTTTATTCACTTTCCTTTGAATTCATAATCAGATTGTGGTTTGTTTTCTACAAATGCATAGTTTATTTTACTTATTACTTACATCTTGTTGCATGTGTGCAAAGATGGGATCCCTCATTGAATTTTTTATTTGATCAATTGAGTGTATTTAATTGTAAAACTAAAAAGAAAGTTGCATGATAACATTCATAGAAAGATTTATGTGTGTGTTGTTAAAAAGAAAAACTAAAAAAATACAAATTTTTCATTCCTTAGATCGATTTTTTGTTCTTCATAAATTCAAAACTCATTAAAGAACAATCTCTTATATCGTTAAATAGATTTTTGAATGTGAATATTACCTTTCTCAAATCATAAATGGACATCTCATTTGAAGTAGATTTATTTTTTTATCCGTTTGATTTTTTTCCCTTTATTTATTTTAATTTGGTTTTCTCATAGCTTAGCTAATCACTATAGGAATCCAATGAAGGGAAGAAAACTTAAGTAAGATACTCATGATTAATCACACGAACATCACTCTGAGTGCATGAAATATTATGATCTAATCCTTTATAGTACTGAGTTATTTCTATGTTCCAGTGATGAATCCTTAGTGTTAATTTCCTGCAGTTTGTTTTACTTTGTTCAGTTTGTTCATATTGTCGTCAACTTTAGATTAGGCTAGACTAGGTCTCCAATCCTGCATTTCTTGTGCTTGCACCTCGAATCTTACGAGCCCCAGTTGATAATTTAATGTTTGAATTAATAGTGCATATATTTATCCCAACAATGTGTTATTTAAAACATATAAAGTGTAACTCCCATGTGAATTTTCTTGGAATATGGTTACAACTCCCACGTGGATTTTATGAGTGGTTATATATATATAATAAATAAATAAATAAATAAATAAATAAATATATATATATATATATATAATGTATATATACCAAAATAATAACCAATCCAATATAAGCCAATGAAGGATCGCCACATGTCAAGACCTGGTTGGTCTACTTATGTGTCACATGTTTAATTGTGATTGGATCATATCTGCTACTTGTCATCATGTAACTGGGCCACCTCAAGGTACTATATGCCACAATAGTTGCCAAAAATCATGTATCAAGTCACATATATGGTGCCACTTGTCAATATATGGATTTGTCACTTGTTAACTTGTGAGCCTGCCACATGTCTCTCTTAGATCCTGCCAGATGTTTGTTCAGGGTTGATGTTTTCTTGGTTGACCTAAACTTTGACCAGACATAAATTTTTCATACAAGATCTATTTGAAAAAACATTTGCGTCGTTTGAAATATGAGGACAACATCTTCACATTAATTCCATTTTAAACCTTTGAGATGGTTGAATTTTGAGCATTTTTTACCCTTCCTGGATCCCTATGAATATTTTGGATCCTCCTGGACCTCTGTGAGAATTCCTGGATTCTCCTAGATCACCCTCGGGGATGGGTTTTCTACTATTGGGTCCCCTCGATGAGTCATCATTCCATTCCCAATCATTATTATAATTTTTCACACTTCATACTTTTCACCTCCTTATCTTTTGGGATTTTGGTTGTACTGACCCAAGAAGGGATTGTGCCTCATTTCATGGGAAGAAAGAACTGGAGGCCCAGAGGGAATGTAGCTAGAATAAGATAAAATCCAAAACTATAACCTTCCATATGATCACCCAAAGAGGTCTTGAGAATGATGAAATGTTTCTCCTAAAAAATCAAAGATCTGTGAGAAACAATTTCACATATATAAATGTCCCACTTATTGAGGGATCTATACAAGTGTGTTATACCCGTTGCTTTACCCACATGGAACTCTATGTACCTCTGTCTTCAAGTGACGTTGTGGTACTACCTCTAAGTCTTATGTTAGCCATTTGGAGTACCCAATTGTTTTGGACTTGAATAAATTAATGGACAATAGATGGGCTTGGATAAATATTGCATTGAAAACAAAGGTGCAACACACCCTCTACAAAGGCATCCATAAATGAGACAATATGAACCCTTGCATGTAATTAACCCCATGCCCAAAATTTTTACCCCCATCCATTTCATTGTTTCCACATGACTTAGAGAGGGATCCACCTAGGAAACACTCCTTAACTTAAGGAATGACAATAGGTCACCTTGACAACCCTCTCGTACCTAAACTTGGAAAATTGCATAGGGTCTTTGAGCACTTGTTTAATTTGATGAAGTAGTTTTAATGCACATGTTTAGGTGGATCTTGTATTAAATGTGATTTTACTTACCATGATACATTTTACTTGAGACCCTTGGAGAAAGCACTCATCTGTCTTTGTAGGACCATTTTTGGTTGATTTTGTAAAGGAACAAACCCAACTTGGGTCTTCATTGGGGCAGGAAGCCCACAGGTTGGATGCCATGGCCCAGAATTTGGGGGAAAGACAGAGGTTGGGAGTTTCCTTTGGAGGCAATACATAAGACCTTGGAGCTAAGACCTAGCCCTATTTGGCCCAACGACTTGCCTTTGGATGCCTTACACCACACTTCTTGGGCTTGACGTCTTGACCAGGGCTAGGGTTTGTGGTGGTGATGATTATTTGATGGAAACTTGGAACCTTGAGATGAGTAATACCCATTTCACCATGGGAAAGACCTTGGCACATGAAGGGAAATCCTTTGAAGGCTCAAAAACTTCCTCCTATTGCTCAATGACTTGCCAAAAGTACCAAGGTGTCACCCTCTTAGGGCTTAACATCACTTTTTAGGGTTTATTTATGTGTAAAATCAAATTAAAGTTGTAAAGGGGAAAAATTAATGGGGATGGCCCCCTTATTTTGTGTTTTACCCTAACTAAATGTGGAAAAACACTTTATAGAGGTTTTGAATAAAAAAGGATCAAATTTATTTCATTTCAACATAACTCACTCTCTCTTGAGTAAGAGACTTGGCTGAATTTTTTTCCCTCCTTGGGTATTTGCTATATCTCTCTCTTGTAATGATGTTATGGATTCTTGTTACTTTCCTATGGATGGATAAACGGGTGCACTACCTTCTTGGAGGCTTCTCTCTTGCATGTTGATGGAATATTCTTGGTAGATAAGGGTTTTACATGCTTTATTTTGGAATTGGTAAGGAATTTTTGCATATGGTTAGTAATTTATTATTGTTTCAAGGATATTCTTGTTTAAAATCCTTGGAGGAGTATAAGGGCATACACCATCCACCAAGTCTATCATAATTTTGATTGGATAAGGTATTATCAAGGTTGCTAGGAGGGGTAAAAGGGCTTACACCCTCCTATATTTACCTTGTTATATTTTCTTTCTCTAGAGAGTAAAAGGGCTTACACCCATCAAGAAGTAGTATATCTAACTCTTCTACCCAAGACTCCATAACCCAATGAACTAGGCACTCATATACTTTCATTGGAGAAATAAAATTGTTGCATTGGTATACGTGAAAAGTTGAGATTTAGAAATTGTCTAAGTTGGAAATTGTTCTTCATGCTCAAAGCTCTCTTGTTCCATAAGGGTGTTTTCCTTATCCAAGTAATTCATATTGACATTATAAATAAATTCTACAACCAATAGGGATGTATAAAACTCTCTTGTGTACTCATTTCTCTCTAATCCACAACTAAAATATTCGTATAAACCTAGATCATTGTTGTATTGATTATTAGCCATCATTTCCTTGGTTTACTTGTAAGTTTTTGTAGTTGGATCTTGTTGTTGTAGAAATCCCTTGATATAGCCATAAGGATTCCCTAATACTTTTTTGATAACTTCATTTTTCATCCCTATTTTTCCATCAAAAGTTGATCTTACGTATTGGAATATCATCTACATGTTTTGGGCTTAGTTATCCAATAATCATTAGATGACTTTGATGGTTAATTATGAAGCTATTAAAAATCGTTCTTTTCTGTTGTAAATCTTATATAAGTTGCAGTTCTAGGACATTAATCTTATCTCACTAATTCCTCTTAGGTTTTGAGGCTTATATCACACTATATTGTTTTGTTTTGGTGTTATAACTTTGTTTTGGAGGGATACAACCTTGGAAACCACCATCCACCTTCTAAGACCTCTTTACCAAGTCTAAAAGTCTCTCTTGAATTTGACCATAGGGATTCCCTTCATTATCTCTCCACCCTCCATCTCAATCCCCCTAGGGTCACCCGAGATTCCCCCCTTGTGTAGGAGTTCTCCTTCACTAAAGGGAGGGGATGGTTTATCTAAGGTGATAGTGGGTAGACTCTCCCGTAGTTGTCCTACTATTGTGGATTGGGTCAGGCTTTTCCCAAACTACAATTTTTGTGATAACATTTTGGCATCATTGTCGAGGAGGATTTTGAATCATTTTTCGTGCCTTAATGACACTTTGGAAAGATTTGATCCCAAAGTCTTTCCCCATAGATTTCTTGGAGACTCCATTTGAGGGAAGTTACCTTTTCACTTTTGATGAACCTTTAGCTCATTTGGTGACTCCATTGAGGTGTCATTTCATATGATGGAAATATGGCAACATGGGATGAACCCTTTCCCAAAACCTATTGTACCTCAAAATAAAATTTTACAGGTGGAAAATTAAACATCTACTGATGAAGACACAAAGGATATGATGAACCTTGTGAACAAGTTACTTCGAGAACCTATTGAATATCCATTTGGTAAAGCACCTCTTACTCAAGGGGAACCCCTTGCAAATGAATAATTGTTATAAGAAGAGTTCTATGAAGAAAATTGTCACAGAGATCTCGATGAAGTTTCCCATGTTGAGGGCTCGGACGAGACATCATTGTCTAATTTTCCTCTTAAATAAGATGAAGTTGTTCAGTATTTCCTTCTTCCTGCAAATGAAGTTGAAAAATACTCCCATGAGGTACATTGTGTTAAAGATATAATTGAAGATTCCCTATCCTTTGTTCCTCTTGCACATGAGGACGAAGAGATGCTCAATTTCAGTTATACATATGGTATTATGAAGGAACCCTTGGATGTGGTTAGTGAACATATAAACACATTTATTCATAGTGGGAGGCATAGATGGGACATTGGTTGTTTCATTTTTATGGACATCCTATCTACAACATCAAGGACACCTTTCAAATGAAAAATGAAGAAATTTCTTGTTTAGAAGATTGTTTTTCATGCTTGGATGATCCACGTATCTAGCAGCATAACTATGACATGATAACAGATTTGTTTCATCAGCTAATGGATGAATTGTTGCAGTGCATTGATGTTGAATCCCAATCATGCCTTGGGGATTATCATTTTGATATTGTGATATCTTGTAGAAATTAAAGACTAAGAACCAGTATTTTCATCTCAGGGATTTTTACAGGTATTTGCAGAAAATGAAGCAACATGTTTTGGATTTTAGAAAGGACTTTTTCTTTAGACCTGATTTTATCCCTTATCTCATCTCTCTTTCTTAGGGAAATCATAGGGTTTTCTTGGGACCTATTATATCTTCTTGATCTTCAAAAAAAAAATGGTCATTCTAACAAGGACGAAGATGAGCCATCCTCTATGCATGGTAGTCCTATTCAAATATAGATCGATCAATATTGTAGCTATTCTTTCCAGTAGGATTTCCTCCCTCCCACCCATCTTCATGAGTTTCATTTCATTTCATGATTGTATGTTTATTTATTCTCATGATTATTATGTGCTTGTATTTTGTTTGGTATATCACATAATTAAGCACGGGGGGAGGTACCTTGGTGACATTATTAGCTGGTTGCATTGGTTGTACGATTTCACCTGACATCCATGAAATTTGATCACCATGGGCCATGGGCCACAGGTAACTAGGTAGGTCATCTTGTTTTCTTTCATTTGCATATTGATTACTCATTATATTTTAGTTGCATTCTGTTGGCATAGGGATAGACCCAGGTTTCAAAGCTTCAACAATGCACCAAAAAAACCCTAACTATCGGTCCTTTTGACAACACCTACGAAGCAGATGAAGTCTCACCCGAGCTAGAGGAAGGGGGGGTTGCAGGACTCAGGTGTCTACAAACAAGCTGGGACATAGATCTATGATTACAACACTTAGAAAAGCACTTATATAACCATATACATTAGTTTATGAGTTTCATTCACATCACAGATTAAACTCTTATTATAGATCAATGCGGTAACAATAGAGATCAAGCACTTCCAATCACTTAGCACATAACATTATCTTGGATCTAGAAATCATTTATCTTTAATACCATTCAACACTAAGCAACAACATTAGATCCATTCATCATTCATTATAACAAAAACACTAAGAAAATAAACACCATAAATCATAAATCACATCACACAAAACACATCAAGACACATGATATACGTGGTTCACCCTAGTGTGGGGCTACATCCACCAACTTCATCTTATTCTCTATTAGTATTCAATCTTCTTACATTCGTCTGCTCCTATGCACAAAGCCACAGAGCCAGAATTTGCAGAGGACAGGATATCTGCATGCAACGCACCATATCCTCCTTCCCAAAACTAGGTCAAGGCACAAAACCAACTCCTTAGTATCACAGAGCCCTACTTTACACAGTTTGTCTGCACAAAGAAACTTACAACCTCTTGCACTAAGCCAACATTAACACTTGCAACATATTGTGCACATAGCTAACAACTTATGCTTATTACATCGCTTAGCTACTTATTTATACATTTACAAAGAGGCCTAATCATGGGTAAACCCATGGGCTGACATCCCTTAACCCATTACATAAACCCTAGTAAACCCTTTGCTCGGTCCAAAATCCCACAAAACAAATGAGATCCTATGATCTTAGCTCTTCTTAGGCGCTGCATCTTTGACCAGCTTGTCGAAGTCCCAAAAGTGGTCAAACACGACCAATGTTTCCTTAAAATATGGTCGAGGGACAATAGGCCCCCAACACTCATCTGTGACTCGTCCTGATTCACTCAGATATGGGAAACATTGCTTCGAAGCCCTTGAGCTTAGCTCAAGCTGCCTTGACTTGTTGCTTCGCTAGAGCCTCCTGCTCAGCGAAATATTGAATTAGTTTCTCTTTAACAGGCCCTTGCAGGTTTTGTTCCACTGTCGTGACCATCTGGTCCAGCTGTGAGCCTTGTCCTTCAATCTCTTCAAAAATCATGCAGGCTTCATCCTACACCGACTCGAGTCTCTTTGTAACTTCCATGACTCTGCTCTGGATGGCAGCAATCTATTGTTTAACTATGCATTGTTCCTGTGATCTCTTCATTTTCTCAATTGCAGTGACTGACTTCATCTGAGCTTGTGTGGTGGATGCCTGTTGTTGTGCCTCCTGGAGTTGTGCTTCCAATTTCCTTATCTCCAAATCTTTTGTGAGGCGTTCATAGGTATGCACACTATGATTACTTAATTGATTACATTCTGAGGCAAGGGTCTTGATCCTTCCAACTGTGCTATTGGCAATTTCTTCCCTCTAGTCGCACACTTCTTGTGGAGTGCTCGGCACTGCTTGGAGTTTTAACTCTGTTACTCTCACTTGAAGCTATTGAATGGCCTCAATGAGCTTCCCCACTTGAATCTCGGTTGACTCTTCTTCCTCCTATGCCAAGCCCGACACAGAGCGAAGTGCTTTAGTCACTGCCTCTTTGATCGTAATCTTCTCTACGAGTAGTTGGTCTTTTTCTTTCTATACCTTTGCATTGTTCTCCTCAAACATCGCCTGAATTTCATCTTTCTCCTTCTGCACAACTCGAAGTTGCTCTAAGCCCTCCTCCTTTTCTTGCTTAAAGGCTTCTATAGCATGCTCCTTTTCTTCATGGAATCAATGAAGTCAAGCCTCTGTTTCATCTGCTAGCCTTCGTAATTGGGTAGGCTCATCCCCCAATTCTGCAATCTTCGATGAAGAAGGTGCAATAGGTACGGTGCGGCTCAAATGGATGGCTTGTTGTATGTCTTTCAACTCTTTCTCTATTCTTTCATACATTGTCTCCTACTTCACTCCATGTCTCTGCAAGATATCCTCTGAAGCATCCTCCATGGTTGTAATGATTAGACTGACATCGTCCTCTGTAAGAACAGTCTTCGACTGAGGCTTATTAGTGTGGGTCCTATTTCATGCTGAGGGTTTATGTGGAGAAACCTTCCTTTTCTTTGATGTTTCAGCCTCTGTAGGGGGATCCTTTGGTGGTGTAACTTCACCTTTGCCTTTATTTTCTTCTTCTTCCCCTCTGTCTTCTTTGTTCACTTCGCCTCCTCCTCCTCCTGTGGGTGAGTCAGGCCTACTTTCCTCCAAGGTGTTGTCTTCCTTGTTAGTTTCTATGCTCTGTACTTCCTCCTTTTTCTTCTTTTTCTTCGCGTTAGTCTATCCATCATGTTCGACCCGGGTGACCAAGGGACTTCTGATGATGTCGGGATCAGAGATTTATGCATCTTCCATCGGTACAAGGAACTTTGTTTTCCGTTTTTTGGTGATATCCTCCATATCTTCATTGGTCAACTTATAATAGGACTGTAGCTCCTCCTTACTTTCATCCCTACACGCAATGATGTAGATAAATTGTCGATATGCGTGGAACTTCTCTAGAGGTTTGTACTGGTGCAATGTATTTGTTGTCATGTGTGGAAATGCCTTAATAGCACGCTTCAACTACTGGTATTAAGCACGGAAGACAACATTCGACTACCACTACTTCGACATGTCATTTGTATACCACAAGGTGGAGAACCTTGCGACCAACGGCTCTGATGGCTCAACTTCTGGAAAGGATACTCCTTCTGGCATCTACCAAGTGACAAATGTGATCAGTACAGGTAACCAACTCAAATGGAATTCATATCCTTGATCATGCACTTTGCGACAATCCTTCTATAGCTCGTTGATGATGTAACTTGCCCAATTCATTTGCATTCCTTCTATGCACTTCCTTGTGAGGTCTACTACGAATCCAATGACCTATGTCAGATGGTTATTTCTGACAATATTTCCATCTATAATCTAACAAGCTAGGTGCACTATGCCATCCTGGATGGAGGCCACCTTGTATCCTCGCTTTCCCTTCTCTACATCACCATAATCCTCCTTTATGCATTGTGCTAGGGAGCGATCTGAATTCTTCCTTGGGTAGAACTGTTGAGGGTCTGGTCCCTGCATGCTCAGTCTTGTGATGAGGTGGATTAGAGACGAATCCACAGTTACACGCCTTTCGATCCATATATATCCTTCATGATAGCACGAAAGGAGGAGTTTAACGCAGTCGTTAACTTCCTGATGTCAGCTAAAGTGAGGGACCTTCATCACGTTCAGTATCGTTGATTGTGTAAGCTCCTTAATCCACAACTGGGAGACTATGCGCAGCTTCTTCCCAGTCGTCCTAATCAAATACTTATGTGGCGTGAGCATCGCATAGTTCTTTCTATATCTGAGGTTAAAGTCGTTCTTTAGAGTTGGGATCTATCCTAACTGGGGTCCAACTACATGTATCCCCTTCGGGATGTACGTAGGGATCAACGTGTACTGAAATTCACATGGGATATTGTCACCGTTAACCATGCCAGCCAAAGGCGATATGTACTCTTGCAATACCGACGGGATCTACTTTGCATTAGCCAGATCATCACAATGCTATCTTCTCTTCTTAGTAGTACAGATAGAAAGACATCTAGTTGAGGGGGATGTTTGCAATCCCCCATTCGATGACACCTGTATTCCTATAGACACAACTCTCTCATCCATGAGATCCATGAGAATATCCTCCACAGACTTCTCTAATGCGCTATGCTCACCCGACATTCACACTTGTAATCAAATAGATCGGGTAGGCGAACGAACAAGAGAGGTAATCAAATGGATGGATAGGTCTAGAAATCATAGCACAATATGCAATCGATTCTCTGTTATCTCGGATAATCATAGGTGGAAAAAAGTGGTCTCGGCGTAGTGTCTGAAAGTTTAAATAAGAAAGCGTTGTAATAGATTCCTCCAATGGGCAGGAATGAATCCATCAATGTGAATTCATCTGTTATGGTGCAGTCTCATCGGTCCAATGATGGTCTTTCCATCAATAACTACATTTCTAGCCATTCCATAGCATTATTCTAATGGTCGGGGTGCCTCCAATGGTCATATAGCTTCGACGTGGAGAAGTCCCATTTTGTGTGGTCCTGCTATTCTGGTGAGATTCAACTTCTGCAGATATTCCTCCTGTGAAGTCTTCTCTGGAACTTCTCATAGTTTTTTCTAACTTGGATTTATTCTTACTGAGTTGCCTTGCCTTCTTTCCTAGGATATGAGTCTCTGGATTCCTCTTTCTATTATTATTCTTATCTTTTTATAGCATAGTGACTTTGTGTTGTCGATGTTCTTTCAAAGGGTTCAAAGGTAATACCTCTTTGCTTACTAGGTCCTGGGTGGACATACTTTCTTCTTGCATGGGTGGGTTCTTCAAGTCTTCTTGCATTCTTTCAACTTTGACAACTATTTCTCTTACCCTCTGTTGCTTTGACTTATCTTCTTGTTCTTCTATTAATCGCTATATTCTTCGAGCTATGAGATCCCTTAGTTCTTTATTTTTTTGTTTTGTGGTTTCCATCTCTTCTTCCCTTTTGATCCGATCCTTCTCAATCCAAGTGTTTCCAAAAAAAAGTGGAAATGGGGCGTTGTTCTCAATAAAATTAATGACTTCAAACTCTTCTTCAGTCAATGTTTCATGAGAAATCATAGGTATCTTAGTCACTCTTCCACATAGGGTTATCATCTTTCCTCTAAACAATCCTACCCTTCCCAATGAAGGTACCATAGCTGGATTTCCCAAAATTTCCCAAGTGCTTTCTGGCATAATATTCACATGTGTTTCTTCATCCAATACATAATCTATGTCGAAGTCTTCTATTCTTGTGACTATGCGTTTTTTTTTTCTTTCAATATCTCTGACAAACTGACATCCTTGTGGTCATCCATTGCTTCTTTTAACTATACTAACATAGTATAATCTTTCTCTGATTCTTTCTCTTTTTGATTTTCTAACATATCCTTAGTCTCTTGACCTTCTTTATAGTTTTCTTGTCTCATGTTCATCTTTTCAACTTTAGCAATCATCCTTGGGAAATCCTCAACCTCATGACCAATAACTTTACAACAAATACAAATGGGACCTATACTGGGGAATTCTTTAGCAAGATGTCCCAGTCTGCTGAAAGTATAACACAATTTTAATCCTCTCTTTATTTTAAACGATCCCCAACCTCTCATGTATTGCGCACTAGGATCACAGTGATGGCCTGCAATCTACAAAAATTCTTTCTAGGTTCCTGCATCCATTTATTAGTCCAAAAATTCTTTCTATGCATAGGAATAACATATCTTTCTCTATTTCTATCAAATTTATTCAGATCAACTCTTTCTTCTAACTATCCCCTAACATTCAGATTAGGACAAAATCTATCAAACATACATAGATTCATTCTTTCAAAATAAAAATTTCCACTTATCTTACCCTTACTAGAAGACAAAGCTTTAAGAACTTACCTCTTTTATTTAGATCAGGTTTCTTTCTTAGAACAGAGCTTCGCAAGTCAAGTAGAATACTGTGCACTATAGCAATAGATCTACGCACATATATTTCTCTTTTCTTCAGTTCCCAGCAATCACAGTTTCAGGTCCTAGCAATGGAACAATTTTTGGCATAGGGGAAGACCCAGCGTTCAATGCTTCAACATCACACCAACAAAACCCTAACTACTATCCCTTTTAGAAACACCTGCGAAGAAGATGAAGTCTCACCCAAGGTAGAGGCCGGGGGGGTTGCAAGGATTAGTTGTCTACAACCAAGATGGGACACAGATATGTGATTACAACACTTTGAAAAGCACTTAGATAACCATATACATTACTTTATGAGTTTCATTCACATCGCAGATTAAACCCCTATTACAGATCAACATAGTAACAATAGAGATCAAGCACTTCCAATCATGTATCACATAGCATTAGCTTGGATCTAGCATTCATTTATCTTTAATATCATTCATCACTAAGCAACAACATCAGATCCATTCATCATTCATTATAACAATAGTACTGAGAAAATAAACAACATAAATCATAAATCACATCGCACAAAGCACATCAAGACACCGGATAGATGTGGTTCACCCCAGTGTGGGGCTACATCCACCAACTTATTCTTATTCTCTATTAGTATTCAATCTTGTTACATTCATCTACTCCTGTGCACAAATCCACAGAACCAGACTCCACAGAGGACAGGAGATCTGCGTGCAGCGCGTCAGACCCTCCTTCCCAAAACCAGGTCAAGGCACAGAGCCAAATCCTTAGTAGCACAAAGCCCTACTTTACACAGTCTTTTTGCACAAAGCAACTTACAACCTCTTGCACTAAACCAACATTAAGACTTGCAACATATTGTGCATGTAGCCAACAACTTCTTATTATTAAATCCCTTAGCTACCTATTTATACATTTACAAAGAGAATCGTGGGTAAACCCATGGGCCGACATCCCTTAACCCATTACATAAAACCTAGTAAACCCTTTTCTCAGTCCATAAGCCCAAAAAACAAGCGATATCCCATGATCTCATCTCCTCTTGGGCGCTCCATCTTCGACCAGCTTGTCGAAGTCCCAAAAGTGGTCAAACACTACCAATGTTTCCTCACAACTTGGTCGAGGGCCAACAAATTCCATTTCTGATTTTCATTTTGCTCTACTTGCATTATCGATTTACATATTTTGATTTCATCATATTGTATGAAAAAAGTGAAAAATTTTATTTTCTATATTAGTTGTTAATTTTGAAATTTTGATTTTTTATTATATGAACAAAGGGTGAGTGAGCCACCCTAAATTTTATGTTTTGAAGTTTCCATGTAGGAACAGGTCTAACTAGGAGATGATAAGGTTCTCATGCACTCTACGGTGAGTACATTTCCCGAGCAGAAGCCAAATGTTATCCCCAATTTCTAGGTATAACTAAGGAGATTATGTATCAAGGCCCTCAGACTGTAGACATGGAGTATTGAGAGACATATGACTGACAGTGTCCACATGAACAAATAAAGACCCACTTCACCACAACCCATCCTTGTTTCATCATGATGGAATTCACCACATCAACTTGCTTCTGAAAGACAATGGGTCTTTATCCATGAGGTACAAGTTAGATATTATGGTAAGTGTCACTTTAATACTTGAGGCATTTGAGTATGTTTCATTTAAAGCTACTTTTGATTATAGAACGTCTTCTTGAAAATTATGTTATTTTCCTTGTTTCACCTTGGTGGTTGACATTGTTCCCTAGTAAGTGGTCACCCTTGGGGATGGTTTTTCTACTGGGAGGTCCCCTTGATGATTCATCGTACCATTCCCAATTATTCTTATCATTTTTCACACTTCATCATTTTCACCTCCTTATCTTTTGGGATTTTAGGTGTACTGACCCAAGAAGGGATTGTACCTCATTTCATGGGAAGAAGGGGCCAAAGGCCTAGAGGGAATGTAGCTGGAAAAAGATAAAATCCAAATTATAACCTTCCATATGCTCACCCGAAGAGGTCTTGAGAATAATGAAACATTTATCCTAAAAATCAAAGACCTGCAAGAAACAATTTCACATATATAAATATCCCACTTGTTGAGGGATATACACAAGTGCATTATACCCTTTTCTTTACCCACAGACAATTTGTGTACCTCTAGCTTGAGCTGACATTGTGGTACTACCTCCAAGTCTTATGTTACCCATTTGGAGTACTCAATTCTTCTGGACTTAAATAAATTAATGGAAAATAAATGGGATTGGAAAAAGGTTGAATTGAAAATGAAGGTGTCGCACACCCTATACAAAGGCACCCATAAATGAGACAATACGAACCCTTGTATATCATGAACCCCATGCCCAAAATTATGACCCCCATATATTTCATTTTCTCCACATTAATTAGAGAGGGGTTCACTTAAGAAACACTCCTTGAATTAAGGAATAAATCACCCAATAGGTCACCTTGACAACCCTCCCATACCTAAAGTTGGAATATTAAATAGGGTCTTTGAGCACTTGTTGAATTTGATGAAGTGGTTTTAATGCACATGTTTAGGTGGATCTTGTATTAAATGTGATTTTAAGTACCATAATACATTTGACTTGAGACTCTTGGAGGGAACACTCATCTGTCTTTGTAGGACCTTGTCTGATGGACATTTTGAAGGAACAAGCCCAACTTGGGCCTTCATTGGGGCAGGAAGACCACAGGTTGGATGCCATGACCTAGAATTTGGGGGAAATATAGAGGTTGGACTTTTCCTTTGGAGGAAAGAGAGAATACCTTGGATATGACACCTATCATTATCTATCCCAATGAATTTCCTTTGGAGGCCTTACACCACACTTCTTGGTCTTGATCTCTTGACTAGGGCTAAGGTTTGTGGTGGTGATGATGATTTGATGGACACTTGGCACCTTGAGATCAGGAAAACCCATGGCACCATGGAGAATACCCTAGTGGATGAAGGGAGAGCCTTTGGAGGCTCAACGACTTCCTCCTATTGCTCAAAAACTTTCCAAAATTACCAAGATGCCACCCCCTTAGGGCTTGACATCACCTTTTAGGGTTTCTTTATGTGTAAAATCAAAGTAAAGTTGTAAAAGGGGGAAATTAAGGTGGATGTCGCCCTTATTTTTTGGTTTATCCTAACAAAATGTGGACAAACACTTTTTAGAGGTTTTGTATAAAAAAGGATCAAATTAATTTCATTTGAACATAACTCACTCTCTCTTGAATGATAGACTTGGATGAAATTCTCTCCCTCTTTAGGAATTTTCTATATATCTCTCTTTTACTTATGTTATGGATGCTTGTTAATTTCTTATGGATGGATAAATTGGTGCACTACCTTCTTGGAGGCTTCTCTCTTGCACGTTGATGGAATATTCTTGGTAGATAAGGGATTTACATGCCTTCTTTTGGAATTGGTAAGGAATTTTTTGCCTGTGGTTAGTAATTTATTCTTGTTTCAAGGATATTATTGTTTAAAAACCTTGGAGGAGTATAAGGACATACACCATCCACCAAGTCTATCATAATTGTTATTGGATAAGCTATTATCAAGGTTGCTAGAAAGAGTAAAAGGGCTTACACCCTCCTAGATTTACCTTGTTAGATTTTCTTTCTCTAGGGAGTAAAAGGGCTTACACCCATAGAGAATTAATATATATAACTCTTCTACCCAAGACTCCATAACCCAATGAACTAGGAACCCATCTACTTACATTGGAGAAATAAAATTATTGCATTGGTATATGTGAAAAGTTGAGATTTAGTAATTGTCTAAGTTGGAAATTCTTCTTCGTGCTCAAGGCTCTCTTCTTCCCTAAGGGATTTTTGCTTAGACAAGTAATTCTTATTTCTTTTATAAATAAATTCTATAGCCATTAGGGCTGCACAAAACTCTCATTTTCATTCATTTCTCTCTGATCCACCACTAAAATTTGCTTGTAGACCTAGATCATTGTTCTAGTGATTATTAGCTATCATTTCCTTGGTTTACTTGTGAAATTTTGTGGTTGGATATTTTTGTTGTAGCAATCCCTTTATACATCCATAATTATTCCCTAACACTTTGTTGATAAATTCATTTTGCAACACTAGTTTTCCATCAAAAGTTGAGTTTAAGTATTGGAATATCATCTACATGTTTTGGTATTATTTTTCGAATAATCATTAGATGAATTTGATGGTTAATTATGCAGTTGTTATAACTTGTTATTTTATGTTGTAAATATGATATATGATGCATTTATGGGACAACAAGTATGTCCCGCTAATTCCCCTTAGGTTTTGATGCTTATATCACACTATATTGTCTTGCTTTGGTGTTCTAAATGTGTTTTGTAGGGATACAACCTTGGAAACTACCTTCCACCTTCTAAGACCTTTTTTTTAAGTCTCAAATCCTATCTTGAATTTGACCATATGGGTTCTCTTCATTATCTCTCCACCCTCTGTCTCAATCCCCCTAGGGTCACTCAGGATTCCCCCCTTGTGTCGGATTTATCCTTCACTAAAGAGAAGGGAGGGTTTATCTAAGGTGACAGTGGGTATACTCTCCTATAGTTGTCCCACTATTGTGGATTCGGTCGGGATGTTCAAATTTTTCCTTTTTCATATAGCATTGAATTGCTCTCTACCATAGATAACTCTACGTGGAATTACCACTATGAGGATATATGTCTGCTCGGAAGCATCAATGAACAATGTTGAAAAAATCTATCGCATAAAATTCTGCGTGAAATTTATCAAACAATGTGGGTGTGTCGCAAGTTACTCTACACACAGAATCCTGCAACAATATTAACTTGTCATATACCTTTACAGGTTGTTCCACTATGCCAAATCATCACTGTTTGTTCCTGTGAAGACAAATACTTAGGAAATATTCTTTTAAACAGAATTTTAGAACTTGTTGAAATTAATTGCACACATTCTTCTTGCAATCACATAAATTCATCACTCTACCAAGACAACTTATACATAGAGTTTAACAATTAAAACACACAACGCAACAACACTACACGCTTTGTTCTTTATTTTTATTAATGAAGAAGTAAATTTATACAAGAAATATCTTTCCTTCTTGGTCTCTTGGACCTATGTGATCCACACTTTAACACATTCAATCTCACACACTCGCTCCCCTCTACCTCTTACAAAGAATTTAGTATATATCGAGCCCTCAGATATCTTGCAAACAAATGAATCCCAAGTTATATTAACAAAATCCTAAAATAGAGATATGTTCCTAATATTTAGCAATAGATTTAACACCTATTACAAACAACTCGATATCTAATCAAACAAAATCAACAAAAATGCCTTCTAGAGACATTTCATAATTATTACAGAAATAATAAAAGAAATTAGGGAACCAAATCCCTTGGTAAATGTCTTTGATACTTGAGATCAATTCTAGAACTTGTTGTTAGATGCTCCTACATCAGACTCCGGGGGAAGAAAAGAACTATTCATCTAGTCTTCAAGGTCTACACTGTACTTGGAAATTTCAGTTGTTGTCATCCAAGTAGAATCCTCTTTTCCTCGACCTTTGATTTGACCAAGTACTAGAAATATATCGTGTCTATGGTTTTCTTCAGTAGTTTCATATCCAATAATGTCTCGGTCTCCTTTTTCACTGCTCTGGGTAGTTGTTCTCTCTATCCTATGGTCTGATCTCCATCACTTGCAGGTTCATCTATTGAAACATCCTATGTCTCCTTGAAGGGATACAAATCTGTAACATTAAATATTGGAGAAATTCCAACACCACTTGGAAGTTATATTTCATAGGCATTAGAAGAAAATTTCTTTAAAATTTTACATGGTCCAATATTTTTAAGCATTAATTTGTTATAATTCCCTACAGGAAACCTCTTTCCTCAAATATGCCATGACCAAGTCACCAACTTAAAAATCCACTGGTCTTCTCTTTTCTTATACTTTTGGCTTCTCTCTTGCAATTTCTAGTTGATCCTATCCTCTCTTGTATACTCACTGCAAAATCCTCACCATCAATACTTCTAAATTCCTACCTTCGGGAATTCCTTAACTCATACACTACCCTAGGATGCATTCCATACAAAATTATGAATGGACTCATCCATGTGCTTCTATTTGGTTATTCATTATATGAAAACTCAACTTGACCAAGCATCTAATATCACTTCCTAGGGTACTAATTCACAAGGATTCTCAAAATATTTCCCAAACTTCTATTTACTACCTTGGTCTTTCCATTAGTCTATGGATGATAGGTTGAGATAAAACTAACATTAGTAACAATATTTTTCCATAATTTTCTCTAAATGTGTCCCACAAATATAGTGTCTCTGTCAGAAACTATACTTTTGGGTAAACCATGCAACCTTACAACCTCTTTAAAGAACAAACTTTCAACATTTTTCGCATCACTAGTCTTGGTACAAGCAATAAAATGAGCCATTTTTTTAAATCTTACCACAACATAGATTGAATCATTACCTCTCTATGTTCTTGGTAATCCAAACAAAAAATCCATACTGACTGCATCCCATGGACTACTTGGAATGGGTAGTGGCTGATACAACCCCGTATTTTGACTTCTCCCTTTAGCATGTTCACAAATTCTGCACTTCTCCACAAACTTCTTTACTTGATTTTGCATACTTGGACAATAATAAAAATCATTTACCTGGGAAAAGGTTATATATTGTCCAAAATGTCCTCACAATCCTCTATTGTGTTTTTCTTTGATCATATTTTCCCTCATTGAACACTTTTGTATGCATAATTTAGTGTTCCTGAACAACAGTACTTCTTGTATCATATAGTCCAACCATTGACTTATGTTACCAGCAATGGGATTTTCACAAGATGCATATGCATCCCTAAAATCTACATCATCTTGATACATTTCTTTTAAACCATCAAATCCTAAAGTGTTGACTTGAAATTCTTGCAAAATTAAATTAATTCTACTCAAAGCATGAGCAACCTTATTAGTCTTACCACTTGTGTGTTTAATTACAAATGTAAAATTCTGCATAAATTCAACCCACTTGGCATGTATTTGATTCAATTTTTGTTGACTACTTATAAATTGTAATTCATGAGTGTCACTGTACAAAACAAATTTCTTGGGAATGAGGTAATTCCTCCACTTCTTAAGTGCTTGAAAAATTGCATAAAATTCCTTGCCATAAGACGAATATTTATGTTTTTCTTCATTTAATTTCTCACTAAAATATGCAATTGGTCTTTGCTCATGATTCAATATAGCTCCTATTGCAATCCCACTAGCATCAGTCTCAACTTGAAAATTTTATCAAAGATTGGCAAAGCTAACACGTGCTTTTCAGTAATCTTTTTCTTCAATAGTTTAAAATTTCTATCAATTGCTTCAGTCCACTTGAATGGATGTTTTCTTTCTTTGATAGTTTCTACAATAGGTGCACATATCTGACTAAAACTTCTAATGACTTTTCTATAAAAACTTGCAAATCCATGGAAACTTCTTACCTCAAATGCATTTTTTGAGGTTGGCCAATTCACAATTGCTTGAACCTTTTCTGGGTCCATATTCAAACCTTCTTCAGACACTACAAACCCCAAATATATCATCTTCCTCTTCATAAATATGCATTTCTTCAAATTTATCAGCAGTTTTTCCTTCTGCAAGGTACTCAAAACCATCTTGATATTCCTTAAATGTTCATATTTTGTCTGACTATAGATCAAGATGTCATCTAGATAGACTATCACAAACTTTCCAATCAATTCCTTCAAAACTTCATTCATTAACCTCATAAATGTACTAGGATCATTTGTGAGCCCAAAAGGCATCACCAACCATTCATACTATCCATTATTAGTCTTGAAAGAAAATTTTCATTCATCGCCTTCTATAATTCTAATTTGGTGATATCCACTCTTTAAATCAATATTTGAAAAATACTTTGAACCACTCAAACAATCCATCAAATCATCTATGTGAGGCAATGGAAATCTGTGCCTTATGGTAATTTTGTTGATTGCTCTAGAGTCATTGCACATGCACCATCCTCCATCCTTGTTTGGGATGAGTATTTTTGGTACAACACATGGACTCAAACTCTCCTTCACCAATCCTTTATCTAACACCTCTTGTACCTTCCTTTTAATCTCTTAATTCTCTTGTGGGGTCATTCTATAGGAAACTTTATTAGGAAAACTTTCTCGAGGGATTAAATCAATGTGATGGCTAATACTTTTCACATGAGGTAAAGTAATTGGTAATTCATCCACTATAATATCAGCAAATTCATCAAGCATAATGTTAACTTCTATAGGTAAATCATCTAGGTTTGTGTTAGTGAATATTACCTTTGTCTTACCAATTAAGACAAAATGTGATGTAGGAGCATCTCAAGCGAGCCTGCACGGAGACCATAAGACAACTAGAAAAGCACCCAACGCATTTTTTGAGAATGTTTTAGAACCTTAAATGAAACAATTAAATGAAGGCGCACTTGTAAAATGTAAACGGACCTTTAGCAATCTGCTCTCGTCCTTAGTAGGTAGAAGGAATTTATAGTAGTTAATGCAAGTAGATAGAATTGAATGTGTAGATTAGACAGTTTGCGAGCGCAAGAGGGAAACGGGATATAGACACCCTCATTTTGTATTGTAACATTAGCGAGAGCATAGAAGAGAAGCAGAGAGTTGTAGTGAGAATTCCATGTACAAAAACTATGGATTAATACAAAGAAGGTTTTGATTCAAAATCATGGTGTTCAAATATTCTCTGTGTATGCATCTTTGAATGTTTTGAATGTTATGCTCATGAATGTTTTACTCTTTATGTTGTACATTTTCTTTTATACTGTCTATGAATGATTTCTTTTTGAATGTATGAAATCTGAGAGAGAGAG
>JASDQU010817329.1:0-15467 GCA_032191745.1 Picea mariana
ATGCCCCAGCTGTTCATAACAATATCTTGCCTTTTGGATAGTGTCTTCTAGGGTCTTTGGCTCATCAAACTCAATCCTGTTCTGATAGTCCTTAGGTAGTCCACTGATGAATCGTTGCACCTTTTCCTTTTCTGTTTTTATATATGGTACGTACCTTAGCAACTCGAGGAATCTGCTGACATATTCCTCTATGGTGAGTTTCCACAGCTTGAGTTCATAGAATTCTTTAGTCTTTTCATCAAAATACTTTTCCGACAGATACTTCTTCCTGAAATATTTCTCAAACCATTCCCAAGATAGGTCCTCTTCATGAATCCCTTTTACATTCTTAAGGTCTTCCCACCAAATGGAGGCTTTTCCATTCAAGTTGAAGGTGGCTACTCGGGCCTTCAAGTTTCCTGAGAAGTCATGGACTCTGAAATACTTCTTTAGTCTAAGCAGCAAGGCACCCGCTTCCTCCCCCTTCTTTATTTCACCATCGAAAGAGGGTGGTTTGGCCTTCTTGAATTCTTCGAGATTATGACTTTGGGGATGCTTTCGCATCTTCCATTTTCTTTGGGAATAAGAACTAGTCCTTCTACTAGAAGATCCCTCCGAGTTGCCAGTTTCCTTTCCAGAGGAATCATCTGATGCTTGTCCCTTATCTCTGGGTGGACCTTTCTCGAGGTGCTCTTCCCAGTGTGGCCACTTAAAATACCACATTTCTGTATCTCAGGTGGACTTCGAATTTTCTTTGCCTGTCGTCAGTCCACGTGACTGGTGTCAGGTCCATGCTGCAATTGTCTTTGTATGTCAGATAAACTCTATAGAAAGACTACATTAATTTAGTTTTGCTTCTCTTGCTCTTTTATCAACCTCTCGTTGTCGGCCTTGCATCTTTGTAGTTTGACCATGAGGCTTCTCACAGTCTCAACTAGATCTGGAGGGGTCTCTACCACTCTCTTTTCGTCAAACTCTTCGTCTCTATTGTGGGACCCATCCACCACTTCATGGTGTGTCACCATTATATGCATCTGTAGTTTTCCCATGGTTGATCATCCACTTGTTGTGCAAGGAAAACACTTGTTGTTAGTCAATATTTATATTCATCTACAACCAGCGCATAATTCATATTTTTTTTTTCAAATGCATACACACAATAGGAATTTTCATTCTTAACTTTGACTTTTGATAAAGGGGTTAAGATAGAGGTTTACTCCTTTTAAGAGTACTTCAAATGGATTTTCTGCACAACTCGTTTGTGAGCCTAAGAAGGCCAAGTGTTGTAACCATGATCTGATACCAATTTGATGCACACCCACTACGACAACCTAGATTTTTCATCTTTTTCTTCGAGGGACAGAATCCCTGAGACTTATATGGGGCCTAGCGTAGACCCTCCCTTCCCTTATCCTCCTCCAAATGACCACAACCTAGCCTTAGTGCAAGTGCCTTTCGTAACTCACGAGTTGGGAGTCAAGACTCTCGACTCCCCTTTCCCCAAACATCGATACCCGAGATACGATACGGGTATGGCTCCCTCCTCACTAGCCCCTACTACATGTAATTGTAGGCTAGGAAAAACACTGGAACCACTCGAAACTTTGCTATTTGAGGTGTTGATCCCTTGTGCTCCTCCTTTGTGAATCCCTGAGATGCGAGAGGTCAACGTTATGTGGGCTCTGCGAAAGCGACACGCACATGCCAATTTTCTCCTCCGTTGTACTCTGCTCACGAGCTATGTCATCGCCGCCCATCACATGAGACCTCGACTCTCAACGTTTCACAGCCTTAGCGATGAAGGTGAAACTTATTCATCTTGCAAAACCCCGAGCCACGATAAGTCAACAATGGGTTGAATCTTTCCCAGGCGACAAGTGTCCACCACCGGTCACCCACTTCCA
Organism: Picea mariana; assembly: GCA_032191745.1. NCBI lineage: Eukaryota > Viridiplantae > Streptophyta > Pinopsida > Pinales > Pinaceae > Picea > Picea mariana. The sequence goes on from JASDQU010817329.1 coordinate 1,884, forward strand.
CCTTCCTCTGGGAGCTTGTTGTTACGCCACCTGTCAACCACGCATTCCCCACTTATGGATGGGCCATGTTTTTGCACGAGCCCTTGGTGCTCGCCACTTTATGACTTCTACAGTCGAAAAGAAACTCTCTCAAGTTGTGAACCCCCGATAGGTGATAACCACGAAATTTATGATCCTACAGTTCTCCACAATCACGTCACGATCTCACGAATCATGAGTTCGTGCATTCCTACCCTTGACCACCCCAAGTTGTGAGTCAGTGAAATGATACTCTCCTTCTTGTGCAAAGGCTAAGATTGATGGTCAATAGGGCTCCGTCATATCCTTGGATCTATGGTCCTGGATCCCATCGCTACTTGCGAAGGCTGAAAGGGTCGAGGTGTTAACGCCTATGCTCCTTCTCTAGATCCATCGGTCTTGAAAGATATGGGGTATTTCTGAAAGGATTCCGACCGTTCATCTACCAAATGATAGGGTATTCTCTCTTTCTATAATTGGACTCGCTATCCCTTCTGAGCTTGAATCATGAAATTCAACCTCTCGGGGCTTCAAACTCCCATGACTCTGAGACCTTAGAGAGCTACACTTCCTTGCATAATGTTTTCAGGCCTGGATCACATGAACCTTCAAACGATTCTTGGGCAATCATCCCTAATCTTAGTCGAGTCTCTAGGTAAAGGTTTAGCATGGTTCCAAGGTTTATGGGGTAATCCCCGGGGAAGAGTACTCTCGAGGGGCCTTCCCAGAATATTACGAGAATCAGGCAAACAAGACAATTCTCAGTGGAGTGAAATCATGCCCCAGACTTAACCATTTGTACAAAAACCAATGATGACATGTAAGCATACAAATGCATCCATAATTTCTAGTTTAAAACACCAGGCAATCATTCTACACATAAATTATTATGGGCATATAAACATAAGCATGTATTCATGATATTCAGTTTGAAATACAAGGTATAAAACACTTATCAGATCTACCAGGCATGATGAAACTACTGAGAGGGGTGCTCGTTTCCACCCAACCATAGGCTCAGTGACTCCAAATGGATTTACCACTAGCCACCCCCGAGCTAGACCATGATGCTTTGAGGTTTAGCCTCTTACTTCCAGCTCAAAGGAAGTCAAGGAAGAAGGTTACTCTCCTTCTCTAGATACAGAAAAATAATCTAGGATGAAGGTTACTCTCCTTCTCCTAATATTCAGAGCTCCCTGTGTTTCCAGGGTTTTCTCTAGTTTTCTTCCGCGATCCCCATCGCGTGCAATCTTCTCTCCCTTACCACATTTCCTTTCTTGCCAATTTGTCTGCAAGGTTGCGTGTGGCATGAATTTCGTCGTCCATGGTCAGGTCTGAGGGCTATTACGGATGGGTGGTTCACCCCCATCCCCTCATTAACTCTTTGAGGAGCCTCCCCACCTACCAATTTGACGGGAAATCCATTCCAGGATCAGAGATCTTTTTTGGTTTTTGAGAAAGTATAAACCAGTACGGTACTGGATCGGTGGAAGTTAACGCAACCATTCCAGGTCCCTTCCACCACCTCTCATTAGCCATCGTGGTCTCTTTTAGCACATCCCTCTCCCAACAGTCATGCAACACATATTCCTAACATAATTTACATTCATCGACCTTTTATGCAAAGGTCCGTCAAATCAAACATTCACATCTTTGAGTTTTCCATAGTTCTTGGCCACTATAGTTATTTTTACAGACTGGGGGAAACAACGTGTTACAATTCCTCTCCATGTTCCACATTCCTTTTGCATTTAAATTTCCTTTTTGTCTAAGTTCAAATTTAGCAAGTTTTGCACATAGACAACAATTAAATTTTTAGATAATTTAATCCTCCTTTAAATTATAAATTTTATTTTCCCCCTTTTCTTTTCTTCACCCCCCCTTTGTTAATTATTTAATTAATTTTTAGTCCTCGTATCCTACTTAGACCTAGGATTTAAATTCCACTAGGATTATCAAATATTTAAGGGAAATGTTATAATTAATAAACTTTACTTATACATAATTAATTTAAGGCTGACCATGTCAAGGTAAGATATTGTTTTCTATGCACCTAGGTTCATTGACTCACCTATGTTTAAACATCGTGACATTCCCTTAAAGACAAACTACATGCTTGAAGGGTGCCACTCACCTTTATTCATGTTTCAATTATGTGACGTGCCCTTCAAGGCGCACTACATTCTCCAAGGGTTCCACTCACCTTTATTCATGTTTCAATTATGCGACGTGCCCTTCAAGACGCACTACATGCTCCAAGGTTGCCACTCACCTTTTGACTAATTTTGGTAATCTAACCCTTGGAGTCAAAACTTCGTCAGATGATCTTGTGGGAGACTAAGGGACTCTAAGGAATAAGGACCCTGCCTTATTGCATGCCCCTTATAATCTTCGTGAGTGACTGTCTTATTCTTCCCTCACGACATCGTGGATATCTCGAACTAGGTAATCATTAACCTACAGTTGGATCCATGGCATGAGTGCTAGTAGGTTGTGGCAGGGCTGCTACCACACCTCTCCCTCAATATCTCTGGTTTTCATGCATGACCCCTTTACTCCAAATGTGAGTCTTATTAGCAAGAGATCGTCAGCTTGCATCCATCAACGAAACATGTCAGCAATCTATAAACATCATCAAAATATACCATGTCATATGTCACATATTAAATAACAAAAATACTCAAACCATATACAATCCACTCCCTGGCTTGATCCAGATTTTAAGGAGGTCCATTGATGCCATCAACATCCTCAATCAGTAAAGAGTCCTGCACACTCAAGAGAAACCAGTCAATAGCATATGTTTATACATAATCATAATATAAAATCATAATCCACAGTCTCATCATCATAACACATAAGCGAAGAAGACATACATATAATCAACCAGATCACTTGCAGACAAGTGTCCTCAAGGATATGTCACATTAGGTGCGCGCAAGAGTGGGATGTTAAATCTATTCACATGTTTCATGAGAAAGCTCTTGCGCAAGAGAGAGACGAAATGATAGAGAAATTTTCCCACATCCTCCAACGTCTGTCGATAGCAATAGTCACATCTTTATCAAGCAACCAATTTGGAGGGACCTCTCCCTTCAAGGTACAAGTTAATTTTTATATTCCCATATTTGAAGGTCAGATAGATGTGGATGCCTTATAAAAATGGTTGAATATTCTAGAAGGTTATTTATCTGTTCTCAATTTTTTTGACAATGAAAATATCAGCTTTTCACTCATCAAGGATCTCCCCCATGTCAAACATTGGTGGGAAAATTACTGGGAGAAAAGTTCCATAGAGGGATCTAGAATATATGGGGTCGAGCCCACTTGTGATTTTTTTGTGGATATGATCAAAGAACAATACTATCCAGTTGATAACTATGAAGACCAGTACATGAGATGGACCACACTACAGCAAGAGAAGAGCCACACAATGTTGGAGTTCACAAATACTTTCCATGCCTTGCACACCATGTTGGGTATCAAAGACTCTGAGAGACATCTGGTTCTAAAATACCATGGGGCTTTGCAAGGTTAATCTAAACCAAAATGGATTTCCTAAACATCTCATGATTGGGAGCTTCCTGTTAGTCTCTAATTTTGTCTTGGTTTAAGTAAGAAACCCTTGTCCTAAACCCTCCTTACCCATCCTTCATTTTCCGCTTTCAGCTGTTTTCATTTTTTTGATTTTGGATATTTCATGGTTTGGATTAAGATATTTGATGATTTATTTGAGTTTTGATTATGAAAAAAATTGTTTAAACTAGAAGTGTCTCCTTTATGTCGTTGGAATTTTCAAATTTCAAGATGTCAAACGCGCTACGAGAATAAGCCTATTCCCGTAGTGCCAAATAATCATGCCATAACGTGCACCTGCTATCCCGATTTAGTTATGATAACAAGATCATGAGATAAGAGTTTGTGTGCTCCCATGAGAATTTGGTAATCATTTCTAAATCCAACAAGTTCAGAACATAATCGCCATACATGCATGCAGGGTCCATTTCAAAATCCCCTGTTATTTAATGATTATTATGTGATCTGTTTGAGTTGTTTTAAGTCAGCCTTGCGGGAAGAAATACATGTATCCATTCAAAGCAACAGGTATATATCAACCATTGCAGGAAGGGAATTTGGAACCAGAGGGCGTTAGTTGCAGATTTGAGTTTAATGGCGCCAAAGTGAAGCGGACAAGTTGCCAGAATCAAACCAGAAGGTGCTGAACTCCTTGAATCCTACCCTCAGATGGCTCAAAGATTCAGAGATGCTGGGTGGTTTGAGTTCCTCACTACATTTCAAGGATATGATGAACATGTTTCCATGGAATTTGCTTTGAATTTCGATGGTCATGAGGTTGAAATCAGCAAGATGTTGATGCTGGTGACAACAGACTATAGCCAAGGCTTGCAGGCTCGTGGTTGGAGGGGAAAGATGGTGGAAGAAGGAACACATGGTCACTGAGTTTGTAAATCAATTCCTCGTTCCAGATAAGCAGAATCGGGATTGGAGAAGTCGAATTCCTCGTAGCTGGGTTCGACTTGAATGGCACACTGCCCTGGTGGTGATTCACAGATACATCACCTGCAAAGGGAGGTTTTCTTTGATCTACATCTACCATATCATAATACTGATGCATCTAAATGGTGACTACCCTTTAAACCTTCCTTATTTCTTGCTTAAAAGTTTGACAAAAATGGCCAAGAAGGTGCAGTCGATTTCCACTAATGTCAAACATAGTTTGTTCCATCAAGTCTTGATTAAAACCTTAGTCATGTATGCCCTGAATGAACTACAGAAGCCCTGGAATTGGCTCACAGAATCCTTAAAACCTATTACTCAATCCAATAAGCCGAAAAAGGGCGGAGGGAGGAAAACTGTTAAATAGAGTCAAGATATCGCTGATAAAAACCCTGTAAAAGACAAATATTTTGATATCAAGGTATCAGAGGAAGATGTCAAAGAAGAGATAGAGTCTGATAATGATCTCAATGCTCAAACTGTAGTAAAGTATGAAATTCCATCCACTAGCAAAAAGAACGTTGCAGTCAAAGGAAAGAGGAAAAAAGGTGCATGTGTATCACAAAAACCTCAGAGAAATTCAACCAGGGATACTAATAAATACAGGCTGAACTCGAAAGCAATGTTCAATCCTGCTATTAAATAAGAAAACACCATAATCATAGATGATGATTCTGAGGATGTTGAAACGTTGTAGTCAAAGAAAAGAGAAAAAAAGACTCATTTTCCCAAGAAATCTGTCAGAAAAGGAAAGGGAAAACTTACACCACCTATAGGCCCTGTAATGAGAGCTTCAACTAGATTAGCTAAGGATAAAGAGATGGCTAAAGGCATCAGTGAATTCCCTGAAGAAAAACATGAATACTTAGAGGATTCAGATTACTTACCAGAGGTACCTAGAGATATGGATTCATCAAGTTCTAAAGAAGAGCATAGCTCAGAGTTAATCTCAAGATATCAGTTTAAAGCCAAAGAACCCAGTGTTACTTTAAATCTGAATGAAACTGCACCCTCTGAAGATTGTTCAGGATTCAAGGTCGAGATAAGAACTGATAAGGAAAAGATTAAAGAATTTTAGAAAACCATAAAGCAATTAAAGAAGGAAAAGATGCAGGTAGAACAGTGGAATGCTCGCCAACACGAAAGAATTCGAAATGTTAAAAAGAAGAAGAAGGAGCAAAGGGATTTTCTTAAGGAACTCAGGGAAATCAATTTCAGACTTTACTGCCACAACGTTGTGTTAACCACAAAATTCAAGAAGAAGAACGCCAAAGCCACTGCTACGATTTTATCTTAAAGGTAACATAAAGATTGGTCACAATTTTGTTTAAAGGTTCTCCAGGAGATATGGAAAATAATTACTCTTTTGATCAAGGAGATGTTAAGACTTCGATCCACTTTACAGAGTCAAACAAGATCCCTATTTTGTAGATTCAAATGTATTGCTGTCAATGTTTGCTATATCAAGATTTTGAGCTGTGGACCATTTTGGACGTAGAAGCTCATTTTGAGTGAAATAATTTAGGATCTGGATGCTTTTTTATTCTAGTCATTTAAAGTTGTCCTAAATAATAGGATCTGGTAGTTTCATAGTTGTTTTAAATAGACAGAAGACAGACCTTATGAGGGTCAAAAATTTGGAGATCTATAGAAACTTTTTGTGGAGATTATTGTAATTGCATGCATGTTCAATTGACACTTAATAGCAAAGGCATATGGATGGTTAGACCTTCTCTTTTCTACTTTGTTATTTCATTTTCATGCTTGAATTTATTATTCAAATTGCAATGCTTTGGGTTCTTGAATGTTGATTTATACAGTGAATATTTTGCTGTAGAGATAATTTTCAGGTAATGATTTCAAGATGATACCCCTGTTTCTTTATAATATATTGAAACTAAACTTTGTGAAATTGACAAATTGAAGATTTCACTTTCTTTTTCTTGAATTGGTTTACTCCATCTATGTATCTACCTATTATTAAGCCAATCGGATATGCAATGTTTAAATCTTGATTTTCATGCCATGTTGTAAGCTTGACCCAGTTTTCAACCATTATACCAAAACCAAATCATAAAACCCTAAAAAATACTTTACAATAAAATCAATGATGCCCTAGCTTGCCCTTACCAGTCGAGTGCAACTTTAGGGACTAACATTTTTGGCGCCACTGCCGGGGAGTGAAGAAACGAAGATAAATTCCCTGGGGAAACGACACGCTTAGATTCAGGTATTGATGGTGAACAATATTTTGGACATTTTCTAAAGACTGTGATTATTCACCTGGCGACTCCTCTATAGTAATTCTGGCTCCTAAGAAAGAAGAGAAGGGACCAAAAATTCCAAAAAATACTCCACCATCAAATTTGAAAGTTCCCAGTACAAGTGTTAAGAGTGAAACAGAAACTTCTTCGTCATCTTGTGAATCTTTCTCATCTGAAGATTTCGGAACACATTATTGTTGTTTTTATAATCCTTTATTTCTCAGTTCATTAGCTGATCAAAGTCCATAAGACAAATCTACATCTATTGAAAGACAAGGTTCATGAACAATACATATAAGCTATAAAACACTGGGGATTGTTTCACCCACAACATCACCCATCCTGCTTACCCCCCATGCTCTAAACACAACTAATATGGCCGCAGACAGAATGGATCAAATAGTTGCATCTAGGTATGCTCCCCTGGTACTTCCTCAAGTCATGTATGCTTTTCCACCAAATGATTATATGAGATATTTTCCCATATTTAATGGGGACGGATCAATTACTGCTGAAGAGAATTTGAGTTCGTTTTATAGTTTTGCAGACAATTTTAATGTTGAGCATGCTGATGTATGGATGAGATTATTCGTACAAATTTTAGATGGGGAAGCGAGAAAGTGGTTCAGGAGTTTGCTTGCTAATTCAATAGCTGATTTTGTATCTTTAGATGAGGTCTTTCTCAATCGATGGGCAGATAAAAAATATTTTCAGTATTACCTTACTGAATTTGGTGCTTTAATTAGGAAACAAGGAGAATCAGTTCCTGATTTTTCCAAAAGGTTCAACTTGATGTACGGTAAAATTCTAGAGGAGATAAAACCTTCAGAGGCATCAACTAAAATCACTTTTTCCAATGCATTTGATGCTGAATTTTCCTTATTGCTTAGGGAAAGAAGAGCTACTACCCTCAGCCTTATGCAAGATGCAGCTATTGAGGTGGAATCAAACATATTAGCATTAGACAAATTAAAATCCAGAAGTGACAGAGATAGAAAAAAGCAAAAGGAGGAGTTACCTTCATCTTCTAATTCAACATTTGATATGAAAATGGATGAAATGACTAAGATGTTGAAAACTTTGACATCTAAGATGGCAAGGTTAAATATGGAACAAAAATAGCCCAATAGGCCTGCACAGGGGGGCGGTTATAGAAATCCAAATCAATTCAGGAGACCAAATAATGTACCCTAGATTTTACCAAGAGAAAGAAAAAATCAAGATGACCAAAAGGTGTTACCTCCTTTTTAGAATAACGCAGTAGATGAGGAAGAAAATAATGATGGTATAGAAGAAGACTCTGCAGTTCATTTGACTGATTCTAAATCATCTCCTTTACATGTAGTACAACAAGAATGTGAAGATACTTTGATTGCAAATCAGTTTGAGGAAGGGGATGGAGAAGAGATTGTCCAGCATGAACCTACAGGGAAAAGGTACAATCTCAGATCTGGTTCTTAGGCACCTAAAGTAGATATACCTATTTATACAAATAAAGCCAGTATTTCAGGTAAGACAGGGGTAATCAAAGGTATTCCCAATGCTCAAACGAATCATTCATTGAAGCAACCTGTTAAAGATAACACTGCTGATATAAGGGAACCAGATAAAAATGTCTTTGCTTTCAATCTAGAACACGAAATCAACAAAATCAAGATTCCAGTACCATTAATAGAACTTCTGAAAGAAGAACCATTCAGAAAAACTGTCTTGAAGGCTCTAGAAGCTCCAGCTCATGTCACTTTCTCAGATATAGTCAACCTTGAAGATGAAAACCCTGCTGTTACTATTGGACCTCATATTGAAGACAAAATTGATGCCACTCCACCTTTTTACATTTCACTAAATATCCATGAAAAGATACTGCTTAATTTCTTAATGGATTCTGGTGCTTCGCATAATGTTATTCCTAAGGTGGTGATGGAAGAATTAGGGTTAGACATTACTAGGTCATATCATGATCTATATTCTTTTGATTCCAATAAAGTCAAATGTCTTGGGCTTATGAAAGATGTGGTCATAACTCTTTCCCAATTACCTATGAAGAGTGTGGTGTTAGATGTTATTGTGGCTGACATACCACCAAAATTCGGGAAGCTTATTTCCAAATCTTGGGCTAAAAAGGTAGGTGGCACTCTGCAAATGGACCTAAGCTATGCAACCATACCTATTTTTGGTGGCGAACAACGAAGATTATACAGGGAAATCAGACTAGCTTATTTGGTAAGTGATCATGATAATCCCACTAATCACCCTATATATGCTGTAGAAGATGATTTGGGTTCTTCTATTTTTCATATGGATGAGGAAATGGTAGAGGTATTAGTCAGAAAGCCAATAACTGCAGAAGGAGATAGTGAAGAGCATTTTGTTTGGAAAAAGTATTTTGATGGGGCTTGTTCTAAAGAAGGTTTTGGAGCTGGTATTGTCTTCATTTCCCCTACCAAGGAGGTTATTCCAATGTCATATAAACTTGAATTTGACACCAATTATAAAGCAATTGGATTATATCATCTTTCAGATCTGACACAAGACTCTTCTGTTCAGAATGAAGAAATTGATTTACAAATAAACAACAAGTATGCAACTTCAGAATGGTATAATGACATCGTATTTTTCTTGCTGAATTTTCAATCTCCTCCAGAATTGGATAAATCAAAATACAGATCATTAAAGTTGAGAGCTGTAAAATATTGTATTGTTGATCAGACCCTGTTTTGGAAAGATCCCAACGGTTTTCTATTAAGATGTGTGGACGAAAAAGAGGCTAAAAAAATCTTTCAAGATATGCATCATGGTGTTTGCGGAGATCATCATCATTGGAAGGCAACTGCATTCAAAATTCTTAGAGCAAGCTATTACTGGCCAGTTCTATTCTCGGGTATTTTTGCTCAGGTCAGGGCATGTGAACCCCGTCAGAAATTTTCCGGAAAAAAGAAACTTATATCCATGCCTCTGAAACCAATCATTTCCCACAGACCATTCCAATAGTGGGAATTAGATTTCATTGGAGAGATTAATCCCACTTCATTAGGGAAGCATAGGTGGATTCTTATGGCCACTGATTACTTTACAAAGTGGATAGAAGCAATTCTAACTCGAAATACTACAGACAAAGTAATCATGGAATTTCTAGAGGGATATATTTTTTCCAGGTTTGGCTGTCCTAAAAAGTTGGTCACTGATAATGCACAGGCCTTCAAGTTGAATTCTATGCTTGAATTCTGCAATGAATACAATATCAAATTGGCTCATTCTACTCCCTACTACCCCCAAGGGAATGGATTGGCAGAATCTTCCAATAAGTCACTGGTAAGGATTATCAAAAAGTTGCTGGCAGAAAATAAAAAAGCATGGGATTCCAAGTTGAAATTTGCTTTATGGGTTGATCGCATCAGCAACAAGAAAGCTATTGGGACATCTCCCTTCCATATGGTGTATGGCACATAAGCTATCCTTCCAACTCAGTTAGGCCTGCCAGTTTTGAAGTTTCTGCAAGAAGAACAAGAAGAACCCAATGATGTACAAAGAAGGATTTTTCATCTCATTGAAGTTCAGCAGGCCAGAGAACAGGTTAACCAGAAAGCTACAGCTCATCAGAACAAAATCAAGGCTACATTTGATAAAGGAACCAAGAAAGATGTTTTCAATGAAGGAGATTTGGTATTGAGATGGGATGCCAGGAGAGAAGATAAAGCAAAACACGGAAAGTTTGATAATTTGTGGTATGGTCCTTTCAGGGTAACAAAGGTGATGAACAATAATACCTTTCTCCTACATAATTTAGATAACAATGAAATTTTTGGGGGCCCAGTGAATGGGAGGTTCTTGAATCATTATTTCATCTAAAGGTACGTCAAGTTAGAACTAGTACAGTAGATTTTCTTTCAATAAAGACACCATATACCCAATGGACTTGCTTTTATAGTTATGCAGAGAATAAAAGAGAGACAGTCACAGGGAAATAAATGAAACAGAGGTAAAGGAAAGGCAATGGTCTGCATTTCTTGGAGTTTAGTATCAAAACTCCATCCCCAGAAGGAGCCAATCTTAGTCTCTAATTTTGTCTTGGTTTAAGTAAGAAACCCTTGTCCTAAGCCCTCCTTACCCATCCCTCATTTTCTGCTTTCAACTGTTTTCATTTTTTAGATTTTGGATATTTCATGGTTTGCATTAAAATATTTCATGATTTATTTGAGTTTTGATTATGAAAAACATTTTTTAAACTAGAATTGTCTCCTTTATGTTGTTGGAATTTTAAAATTTCAAGATGTGAAACACGCTACGGGAATAAGCCTATTCCCGTAGCTCCAAATAATCATTCCATAACGTGCGCCTGCTATCCCAATTTAGTTATGATAACAAGATCATGAGTTAAGAGTTCATGTGTTCCCACGAGAATTTGGTAATCATTTCTAAATACAACAAGTTCATAACATAATCACTATACACGCACGCAGGGTCCATTTCAAAATCCCCTGTTATTTAATGATTATTATGTGATCTTTTTGAGTTGTTTTAAGTCAGCCTTGCAGGAAGAAATACATGTATCCATTCAAAGCAATAGGTATATATCAACCATTGCAAGAAGGGAATTTGGAACCAGAGGGCGTTAGTTGCATATTTGAGTTTAATGGCACCAAAGCAAAGAGGACAAGTTGCCATAATCAAACCAGAAGGTGCTGAACTCCTTGAATCCTACCCTCAGATGGCTCAAATATTCAGAGACGCTGGGTGGTTTGAGTTCCTCACTACATTTCAATGATATGAAGAACAAGTTTCCATGGAATTTGCTTTGAATTTCGATGGTCATGAGGTTGACATCGACAAGATGTTGATGCTGGTGAAAGAGAATACTATAGCCAAGGCTTGCAGGCTCATGGTTGGAGGGGAAATATGGTGGAAGAAGGAACACGTGGTCACTGATTTTGTGAATCAATTCCTCCTTCCAGATAAGTAGAATCCGGATTGGAGAAGGCGAGTTCCTCGTAGCTGGGTTTGACCTGAATGGAACACTGCCCTGGTGGTGATTCACAGATACATCACATGCGAAGGGAGGTTTTATTTGATCTACATCTACCATATCAAAATACTAATGCATCTAAACGGTGACTACCCTTTAAACCTTCCTTATTTCCTGCTTAAAAGTTTGACAAAAATGGCCAAGAAGGTGCAGTCGATTTCCACTAATGTCAAAGGGAGTTTGTTCCATCAAGTCTTGATTAAAACCCTAGTCATGTCTGCCCTGAATGAACTACAAAAGCCCTATAATTGGCTCACGGAATCCTTAAAACCTATTACTCAATCCAATAAGCCGAAAAAGGGCAGAGGGAGGAAAACTGTTAAACAGAGTCAATATATCGCTGATAAAAACCCTGTAAAAGACAAATCTTCTGAGATCAAGGTACCAAAGGAAGATGTCAAAGAAGAGACAAAGTCTGATAATGATCTCATTGCTCAAACTGCAGTCAAGTATGAAATGCCATCCACTAGCAAAAAGAACGTTGCAGTCAAAGGAAAGAGGAAAAAAGGTGCGTGTGTATCACAAAAGCCTCAGGGAAATTCAACCAGGGATACTAATAAATACAGGTTGAACTCGAAAGCAATGTTCAATCCTACTATTAAAGAAGAAAAAACCATAATCATAGATGATGATTCCGAGGATGTTGAAACGTTGCAGTGAAAGAAAAGAGCAAAAAAGACTCCTTTTCCCAAGAAATCTGTCAGCAAAGGAAAGGGAAAATTTACACCACCTACAGGCCCTGTAACGAGAGATTCAACTAGATTAGCTAAGGCTAAAGAGATGGCTAAAGGCATCAGTGAATTCCCTGAAGAAAAATAGGAATACTTAGAAGATTCAGATTACTTACCAGAGGTACCTAGAGCTATGGATTCATCAAGTTCTGAAGAAGAGCATAGCTGAGAGTTGATCTCAAGATATCAGGTTAAAGCCAAAGAACCCAATGTTACTTTAAATCTGAATGAAACTACACCCTTCAAATATTATTCAGGATTCAGGGTCGAGATAAGAACTGATAAGGAAAAGATTAAAGAATTTTAGAAAACCATTAAGCAATTAAAGAGGGAAAAGATGCAGGTAGAACAGTGGAATGCTCGCCAGCAGGAAAGAATTCAAAATCTTAAAAAGAAGAAGAAGCAGCAAAGGGATTTGCTTAAGGAACTCAGGGAAATCAATTTCAGACTTTACTGGCACAATGTTGTGTTAACCACAAAACTCAAGTAGAAGAACGCCAAAGCCACTGCTACGATTTTATCTTAAAGGTAACATAAACATTGGTCACAATTTTGTTTAAGGTGCTCCAGGAGATATGGAAAATAATTACTCTTTTGATCAAGGAGATGCTAAGACTTCGATCCAATTTACAGAGTCAAACAAGATCCCTATTTTGTAGAGTCAAATGTATTGCTGGCAATGTTTTTTATATCAAGCTTTTGAGTTGTGGACCATTTTGGACGTAGAAGCTCATTTTGAGTGAAATAATTTAGGATCTGGATGCTTTTTTATTCTAGTCATTTAAAGTTGTTCTAGATAATAGGATCTGGTAGTTTCATAGCTGTTTTAAATAGACAGAAGACAGACCTTATGATGGTCAAAAATTTGGAGATCTATAGAAACGTTCTGTGGAGATTATTGTAATCGCATGTATGTTCAATTAACACTTAATAGCAAAGACATATGGATGGTTAGACCTTCTATTTTCTACTCTGTTATTTCATTTTCATGCTTGAATTTATTATTCAAATTTCAATGCTTTTGGTTCTT
>JASDQU010817329.1:21270-35932 GCA_032191745.1 Picea mariana
CAAGTAATGATTTCAAGTTGATACCTTTGTTTCTTTATAATATATTGAAACAAAATTTTGTGAAATTGACAAATTGAAGATTTCACTTTCTTTTCCTTGAATTGGTTTACTGCATCTATGTATCTACCTATTATTAAGCCAATGGGATATGCAATGTTTAAATCTTGATTTTCATGCCATGCTATAAGCTTGACCAAGTTTTCAACCATTATACCAAAACCAAATCATCAAACCCTCAAAAATACTTTTCAATAAAATCAATGATGCCCTAGCTTTCCCTTACAAGTCGAGTGAAACTTTAGGCACTAAAATTTTTGGCGCCGCTACCGGGGAGCGAAGAAACGAAGATAAATTCCCTGGGGAAATGACACGTTTAGATTCAGATCTTCATGGTGAACAATATTTTGGACATTTTCTAAAGACTGTGAGTATTCACCTGGCGACTCCTCTGTAGTAATTTTGGCTTTTAAGAAAGAAGAGAAGGGACCTAAAATTCCAAAAAATACTCCACCATCAAATAAGAGACCAGTAACAAGGAAAAATCCAGATCCCGAGCCTGTAGCAGCAGTACCAGACCCTGAAAACCTATTAAGAAAGCCTAAAGTTCTTCCTGGTCAGTCTTCACATTCAAAAGGGAAATTATCTTCAGAAAATTCTCAGGAAAAATCTTTTGATATCATTAAAACCCAAGCAAATGAAGACTTGAAACCCGAAAGTGAAATTAAGTCTGTTGTTGAATCTGATACAGTTTCATTCCAAGCAAATGTTTCATAGTTAAGTTCATAAAAAAGGAAGTTTCTTATTGAACTTATTAAACAAGAATTTCCATACTTGTTGTCAGAAACTGGAAATTTGAAAGTTCCCAGCACAAGTGTTAAGAGTGAAACCGAAAATTCTTCGTCATCTTGTGAATCTTTCTCATCTGAATATTTCAAAACAAATTATTGTTATTTTGACAGTCCTCTATTTCTCAGTTCATTAGTTGATCAAATTCCAGAAGATAAATCTACATCTATTGAAAGACAAGGTTCAGGAACAATACATATAAACTGTAAAACACAGGGGATTGTTTCACCCACAGCATCACCCATCTTGCTTACCCCCCAAGCTCTAAACAAAGCTAATATGGCCGCAGACAGAATGGACCAAATAGTTGCATCTAGGTATGATCCCCTAGTACTTCCTCAAGTCATGTATAACTTTCCACCAAATGATTATATGAGATATTTGCCCAGATTTAATGGGGAAGGATCAGTTATTGCTGAAGAGCATTTGAGTTTGTTTTATAGTTTTGCAGACAATTTTGATGTTGAGCATGTTGACATATGGATGAGATTATTCGTTCAAAGTTTAGATGGGGAAGCGAGCAAGTGGTTCAGGAGTTTGCCTACGAATTCAATAGTTAATATTGTAGCTTTAGATGAGGCCTTTCTCAATCGATGGGAAGATAAAAAAGATTTTCAGTATTACCTTACTGAATTTGGTGCTTTAAGGAGGAAACAAGGAGAATCAATTCCTGATTTTTCCAAAAGGTTCAACTTGATGTACAGTAAAATTCCAGAGGAGATAAAACCTTTAGAGGCATCAACTAAAATCACTTTTGCCAATGCATTTGATGTTGAATTTTCCTTATTGCTTAGGGAAAGAAGAGCTACTACCCTCAGCCTTATGCAAGATGTATCTATTGAGGTGGAATCAAACATATTAGCAGCAGACAAATTAAAATCCAGAAGTGACAGAGATAGAAAAAAGCAAAAGGAGGAGTTACCTTCATCTTCTAATTTAACATCTGATATTAAAATGGATGAAATGACTAAGATGTTGAAAACTTTGACATGTGAGATGGCAAGGTTAAAGATGGAACAAAAATAGCCCAATAGGCCTGCATAGGAGGGCAGTTATAGAAATCCAAATCAATTCAGGAGACCAAATAATGTACCCTAGATTTTACCAAGAGAAAGAAAAAATCAAGATGACCAAAAGGTGTTACCTCCTTTTCAGAATAACGCAGTAGATGAGGAAGAAAATAATGATGGTACAGAAGAAGACTCTGCAGTTCATTTGAATGATTCTAAGTCATCTCCTTTACATGTAACACAACAAGAATATGAAGATACTTTGACTGCAAATCAGTTTGAGGAAGGGGATGGAAAAGAGATTGTCCAGCATGAACCTACAAGGAAAAGGTACAATCTCAGATCTGGTTCTCAGGCACCTAAAGTAGATATACCTATTTCTACAAATAAAGCCAGTACTTCAGGTAAGACAGGGGTAATCAAAGGTGTTCCCAATGTTCAAACAGATCATTCATTGAAGAAACTTGTTAAAGATAACACTGCTGATATAAGGGAACCAGATAAAAATGTCTCTTCTTTTAATCTAGAACATGAAATCAACAAAACCAATATTCCAGTACCATTAATAGAACTTCTGAAAGCAGAACCATTTAGAAAACCTGTCCTGAAGGCTCTAGAAGCTCCAGTTCATGTCACTTTCTCAGATACAATCAACCTTGAAGACGAAAACCCTGCCGTTACTATTGGACCTCATATTGAAGACAAAATTGATGCCTCTCCACCTTTTTACATTTCACTAAATATCCATGACAAGATACTGCATAATTTATTAATGGATTTTGGTGCTTTGCATAATGTTATGCCTAAGGTGGTGATGGAAGAATTAGGGTTAGACATTACTAGGCCATATCATGATCTATATTCTTTTGATTCCAATAAAGTCAAATTTCTTGGGCTTATGAAAGATGTGGTCGTAACTCTTTCCCAATTACCTATGAAGAGTGTGGTGTTAGATGTTATTGTGGCTGACATACCACCAAAATTCGGGAAGCTTCTTTCCAGATCTTGGGATAAAAAGGTAGGTGGCACTCTGTAGATGGACCTAAGCTATGCAACCATACCTATTTTTGGTGGCGAACAACGAATATTATACAAGGAATTTAGACTGGCATGTTTGGTAAGTGATCATGATAATCCCACTAATCACCCTGTATATGTTGTAGAAGATGATCTGGGTTCTTCTATTTTTCATATGGATGAAGAAATGGCAGAGGTATTAGTCAGAAAGCTAATAACTGTAGAAGGAGATAGTGAAGAGCATTTTGTTTGGAAATAGTATTTTGATGGGGCTTGTTCTAAAGAAGGTTTTGGAGCTGGTATTGTCTTCATTTCCCCTACCAAGGAGGTTATTCCAATGTCATATAAACTTGAATTTGAAACCACTAATAACATCAGTGAGTATGAAGCTTTGCTGTTAGGTTTGAAAGCTGCAAGAGACATGGGAATAAATAAGTTGTTCGTTTTTGGAGATTCTGAACTTATTGTTGATTAGGTAAGAAACATATATCAAACCAAACAACAAAGATTGAAACAATACAGAAATAAGGTTTGGGATTATGTAGATAAATTCTTCTTGGCATTCAATATTACTTTTGTTCACAGGGATTTAAATCAGCAGGTTGATTCTTTGGCATTTGCAGCAAGCAATTTTAAAACCCTGATGTTTCCTAATCTAAAGTTTCAAATTGAAGTCAGACACAGACCTTCAATTCCGGATAATATAAAACATTGGCAGGTTTTTAAAGATGATGAAGAAATTCAGAGATTTATGAAAACCATTGAAGAGTTTTCTAACATTTCAATTGATCAAGATGATGAAGATGCAGAAGCAGAGATACATACTATAGAAATTCCTCAAGATACTATTGTTGGTCACAAGATCATCGAATTGAAGACAAACCATCTGCCTAAGGGTTTGGCTCCATTAGAAAGGTTGTTTGATCACAATGATGTCTCCAAGAAAGTTGTTATCCAAACAGAAGAAACATAAGTGGAAGACTGTGACATTAGTTCAGATGCAAATCCTAGGTTGGTAAAAGTATCCAGAAAACTATGAAAAAAGAAGAAGGAAGCATATATTGAATTGATGAAACGATATTCAGATATATTCGCCTGGTCTTATGAAGATATGAAAGTGTTTGATACAGAAATTATTCAACATAAAATCCCTCTAAAACCTGGATCAAAACCTGTAAAGCAGAAATTCAAGCAATTCAATCCTTTACTATTACCAATAATAGAAAAGGAATTGAAGAGGCTGTTAGAAGCAAAAATCATAGTGCCATTAAGATACTCAGAATGGGTAGCAAACCTTGTGCCCGTCAGGAAAAAGAATGGAGAGATAAGGCTTTGTGTAGACTTCCGAAATCTAAACAGGTGTTCTCTGAAAGATAATTATCCATTACCAAAGATGGATTATATCTTACAAGAGGTTGTTAGCGTAAAAAGAATTTCTATGCTAGATGGATATTCAGGGTACAATCAAATATCAGTAATGGAAGAAGACAAAAAGGAAACATCTTTTACCACTCCATGGGGCACCTTTATGTATGAAAAGATGTCGTTTGGGTTGATGAGCGCTGGAGCTACATTTCAAAGAGCTATGGATATAGCTTTCATTGGCGAGAAAGACAGGTTTGTAAAAATTTACCTTGTTGACATCATTGTATTTTCGGCATAAGATGAAGATCATTTACATCATTTGAAGTAGACCTTTGAGAAATGCAAGAAATACGGCATATCACTTAATCCCAAAAAATCACATTTTTCCATGGAGGAAGGTAAGATTCTTGGACATATTGTTTCACCTGAAGCAATTAAAATAGATCCAAAAAGAGAAAAGGCTCTCAGCTAATCGACATTTCAAGAAATAAAAAGTCTATTAAGTCCTTCATTGGTAAGATTAATTTTTTAAGGAGGTTTATACCTAACTTTGCAGAGATTGTCAAATACATCACTGACATGCTGAAAAAGGATGCATAAATTAAGTGGATACTAGAGGCAAGAGAATCTTTCAAAAAGATCAAAGAGGCTATTGCTCAGGCACCTGTTCTAATTAGCCCAGATTTTTCTAAAGAGTTCATGATTTTTTCATTTGCATCAGAAAATACCATAGCTACTATTCTTCTGCAAAGAAATGAACAAGGTCACGAACAACCTATCTCATTCTTTAGAAAAACCCTCAGGGATTCTGAATTGAAGTATGATCTAATAGAAAAGTAGGCTTATGCTTTAGTGAAAGCTTTAAAATCTTTCAGAGTGTATATTCTTCAATAAAAAATTACTGCTTATGTCCCAAGCAATGCAGTCAAAGAAATATTGGTTCAGCCCGATTGTGAAGGTAAGAGGGGGAAGTGGATAACCAAAATCTTGGAATATGATCTCACCATAAAGCCCACCCAGCTAATAAAGGGACAAGGTCTCACCAAATTAATGATGGAATCCAATTATAAAGCAATTGGATTATATCATCTTTCAGATCTGACACAGGACTCTTCTGTTCAGAATGAAGAAATTGATTTACAAATAAACAACAAGTATGTAACTTCAGAATGGTATAAAGACATCATATTTTTCTTGCTGAATTTTCAATCTCCTCCGGAATTGGATAAATCAAAATACAGATCATTAAAGTTGAGAGCTGTAAAATATTGTATTGTTGATCAGACCCTGTTTTGGAAAGATCCCAACAGTTTTCTATTAAGATGTGTGGATGAAAAAGAGGCTAAACAAATCTTTCAAGATCTGCATCATGGTGTTTGCGGAGGTCATCATCATTGGAAGGAAACTGCATTCAAAATTCTTAGAGCAGGCTATTACTGGCCAGTTCTATTCTGAGATATTTTTTGTCAGGTCAGGGCATGTGAACCCTGTCAGAAATTTGCCGAAAAACAAAAACTTATATCCATGCCTATGAAACCAATCATTGCCCACAGACCGTTCCAATAGTGGGGATTAGATTTCATTGGAGATATTAATCCCACTTCATCAGGGTAGCATGGGTGGATTCTTACGGCCATTGATTACTTTACAAAGTGGATAGAAGCAATTTTGACTCAAAATACTACAGACAAAGTAATCATGGAATTTCTAGAGGGATATATTTTTCCAGGTTTGGCTGTCCTAAAAAGTTGGTCACTGATAATGCATAGGCCTTCAAGTCAAATTCCATGCTTGAATTCTACAATAAATACAATATCAAATTGGTTCATTCTACTCCCTACTACCCCCATGGGAATGGATTGGCGGAATCTTCCAATAAGTCACTGGTAAGGATTATCAAAAAGTTGTTGGCAGAAAATAAAAAAGCATGGGATTCCAAGTTGAAATTTTCTTTATTGGTTGATCGCATCAGCAACAAGAAAGCTATTGGGACATCTCCCTTCCAGATGGTGTATGGCATAGAAGCTATCCTTCCAAATCAATTAGGCCTACCAGTTTTGAAGTTTTTGCAAGAAGAACAGGAAGAACCCAATGATGTACAAAGAAGGATTTTTCATCTCATTGAAGTTCAGCATGCCAGAGAACAGATTAACCAGAAAGTTGCAGCTCGTCAGAACAAAATCAAGGCTACATTTGATAAAGGAACCAAGAAAGGTGTTTTCAATGAAGGAGATTTGGTATTGAGATGGGATTCCAGGAGAGAAGATAAAGCAAAACACGGAAAGTTCGATAATCTGTGGTATGGTCCTTTCAGGGTAACCAAGGAAATGAACAATAATACCTTTCTCCTACATAATTTAGATAACACTGAAATTTTTGGGGGCCCAGGGAATGGGAGGTTCTTGAAGCATTATTTCGTCTAAAGGCACATCAGGTTAGAACTAGTACAGTAGGTTTTCTTTCAATAAAGACTCCATATACCCAATGGACTTGTTTTTACAGTTATGTAGAGAACAAAAGATAGACAGTCACAGGGAAATAAATGAAACAGAGGTAAAGGAAAGGAAATGGTCTGCAGTTCTTGGAGTTTAGTATCAAAACTCCATCCCCAGAAGGAGCCAATGCTAGTCTCTAATTTTGTCTTGGTTTAAGTAAGAAACCCTTGTCCTAAACCCTCCTTACCCATCCCTCATTTTCCGCTTTCAGCTGTTTTCATTTTTTAGATTTTGGATATTTCATGGTTTGCATTAAAATCTTTGATGATTTATTTGAGTTTTGATTATGAAAAACATTGTTTAAACTAGAAGTGTCTCCTTTATGCCGTTGGAATTTTCAAATTTCAAGATGTCAAATGCGCTACGGGAATAAGCCTATTCCCATAGTGCCAAATAATCATGCCATAACATGCGCCTGCTATCCCGATTTAGTTATGATAACAAGATCATGAGTTAAGAGTTCATGTGTTCCCACGAGAATTTGGTAATCATTTCTAAATCCAACAAGTTCAGAACATAATCGCTATACATGCGTGCAGCGTCCATTTCAAAATCCCCTGTTATTTAATGATTAATATGTGATCTGTTTGAGTTGTTTTAATTCAGCCTTGCAGGAAGAAATACATGTATCCATTCAAAGGAATAGGTATATATCAACCATTGCAGGAAGGGAATTTGGAACCAAAGGGAATTAGTTGCAGATTTGATTTTAATGGCGCCAAAGCGAAGCAAACAAGTTGCCAAAATCGAACCAGAAGGTGCCGAACTCCTTGAAGCCTACGCTCAGATGGCTCAAAGTTTTAGAGATGCTGGGTGGTTTGAGTTCCTCACTACATTTCAAAGATATGACGAACAGGTTTCCATGGAATTTGCTTTGAATTTCGATGGTCATGAGGTTGAAATCGGCAAGATGTTGATGTTGGTGACAGAGCAGACTATAGCCAAGGCTTGTAGGCTCATGGTTGGAGGCGAAAGACGGTATAATAAGGAACACGTGGTCACTGAGTTTGTAAATCAATTCCTCCTTCCAGATAAGAAGAATTTGAATTGGAGAAGGGGAATTCCTCGCAGCTGGGTTCGACCCGAATGGCACACTGCCCTGGTGGTGATTCATAGATACATTACCTGTGAAGGGAGGTTTTCTTTGATCTACAACTACCATACCAAAATATTGATGCATCTAAATGGTGACTACCCTTTAAACCTTCCTTATTTCCTGCTTAAAAGTTTGACAAAAATGGCCAAGAAGGTGCAGTCAATTTCCACTAATCTCAAAGGCAGTTTGTTCCATCAAGTCCTGATTAAAGCCCTAGTCATGTCTGCCCTGAATGAACTATAGAAGCCCTGGAATTGGCTCACGGAATCCTTAAAACCTATTACTCAATCCAATAAGCCGAAAAGGGGCAGAGGGAGGAAAATTGTTAAACATAGTCAAGATATCACCGATAAAAACCCTGTAAAAGACAAATCTTCTGATATCAAGGTACCAGAGGAAGATGTCAAAGAAGAGACAGAGTCTGATAATGATCTCATTGCTCAAACTGCAGTCAAGTATGAAATTCCATCCACCAGCAAAAAGAGCGTTACAGTCAAAGGAAAGACGAAAACAGGAGCGTGTGTATCACAAATGCCTCGAAGAAATTCAACCAGGGATACTAATAAATATAGGCTGAACTCGAAAGCAATGTTCAATCCTGCTATTAAAGAAGAAAACACCATAATCATAGATGATGATTCTGAGGATCTTGAAACGTTGCAGTCAAAGAAAAGAGAAAAAAAGACTCCTTTGCCCAAGAAATCTATCAGCAAAGGAAATGGAAAACTTACACCAGCTATAGGCCCTGTAACGAGAGCTTCAACTAGATTATCTAAGGCTAAAGAGATGGCTAAAGGTATTAGTGAATTCCCTGATTAAAAATAGGAATACTTAGAATATTTAGATTACTTACCATAGGTACTTGGAGCTATGGATTCATCAAGTTCTGAAGAAGAGCATAGCTGAGAGTTGATCTCAAGATATCAGGTTAAAGCCAAAGAACCCAGTGTTACTTTAAATTTGAATGAAACTGCACCCTCTGAAGATTCTTTAGGATTCAGGGTCGAGATAAGAACTGATAAGGAAAATATTAAAGAATTTCAGAAAACCATAAAGCAATTAAAGAAGGAAAAGATGCAGGTAGAACAGTGGAATGCTCGCCAGCAGGAAAGAATTCAAAATCTTAAAAAGAAGAAGAAGGAGCAAAGGGATTTGCTTAAGGAACTCAGGGAAATCAATTTTAGACTTTATTGGCACAATGTTGTGTTAACCACAAAACTCAAGTAGAAGAACGCCAAAGCCACTGCTACGATTTTATATTAAAGGTAACATAAATATTGGTCGCAATTTTGTTTAAAGGTGCTCTAGGAGATATGGAAAATAATTACTCTTTTGATCAAGGATATGCTAAGACTTCGATCCACTTTACAGAGTCAAACAAGATCCCTATTTTGTAGAGTCAAATGTATTGCTGGCAATGTTTGTTATATCAAGATTTTGAGTTGTGGACCATTTTGGACGTAGAAGCTCATTTTGAGTGAAATAATTTAGGATCTGGATGCTTTTTTATTTTAGCCATTTAAAGTTGTTCTAGATAATAGGATCTGGTAGTTTCATAGCTGTTTTAAATAGACAGAAGACAGACCTTATGAGGGTCAAAAATTTGGAGATCTATAGAAACGTTCTGTGGAGATTATTGTAATCGCATGTATGTTCAATTAACACTTAATAGCAAAGACATATGGATGGTTAGACCTTCTATTTTCTACTCTGTTATTTCATTTTCATGCTTGAATTTATTATTCAAATTTCAATGCTTTTGGTTCTTGAATGTTGATTTATACAGTGAAGATTTTTCTGTAGAGATAATTTTCAAGTAATGATTTCAAGTTGATACCCTTGTTTCTTTATAATATATTGAAACAAAATTTTGTGAAATTGACAAATTGAAGATTTCACTTTCTTTTCCTTGAATTGGTTTACTGCATCTATGTATCTACCTATTATTAAGCCAATGGGATATGCAATGTTTAAATCTTGATTTTCATTCCATGCTGTAAGCTTGACCCAGTTTTCAACCATTATACCAAAACCAAATCATAAAACCCTCAAAAATACTTTGCAATAAAATCAATGATGCCCTAGCTTTCCCTTACCAGTCGAGTGCAACTTTACGGACTAACATTTTTGGCGCTGCTGCCGGGGAACGAAGAAGATAACTTCCCTGGGGAAACGACACGTTTAGATTCAGATCTTGATGGTGAAAAATATTTTGGACATTTTCTAAAGACTGTGATTATGCACCTAACGACTCCTCTGTAGTAATTCTGGCTCCTAAGAAAGAAGATAAGGGACCTAAAATTCCAAAAAATACTCCACCATCAAATAAGAGACCAGTAACAAGGAAAAATCTAGATCCCAAGCCTATAGCAGCAGTACCAAACACTGAAAAATTATTAAGAAAGCCTAAAGTTCTTCCTGGTCAGTCTTCACATTCAAAAGGGAAATTATCTTCAGAAAATTCTCAGGCAGAATCTTCTGATATCATTAAAACCCAAGCAAATAAAGACTTGAAACCCGAAAGTGAAATTAAGCCTGTTGTTGAATCTGATACAGTTTCATTCCCAACAAATGTTTCAAAGTTAAGTTCAGAACAAAAGAAGTTGCTTATTGAACTTATTAAACAAGAATTTCCATACTTGTTGTCTGAAACTGGAAATTTGAAAGTTCCCAACGCAAGTGTTAAGAGTGAAACCGAAACTTCTTCGTCATCTTGTGAATCTTTCTCATCTGAAGATTTTGGAACATATTATTGTTATTTTGATAATCCTCTATTTCTCAGTTCATTAGCTGATCAAAGTCCAGAAGAGAAATCTACATCTATTGAAATCTACATCTAATGTACATCTAATTAGCCCAGATTTTTCTAAAGAGTTCATGATTTTTTCATTTGCATCAGAAAATACCATAGTTGTTGTTCTTCTGCAAAGAAATGAACAAGGTCACGAACAGCCTATCTCATTCTTTAGCAAAACCCTCAGGGATTCTAAATTGAAGTATGATCTAATAGAAAATCAAGCTTATGCTTTAGTGAAATCTTTAAAATATTTCAGAGTGTATATTCTTCAATCAAAAATTACTGCTTATGTCCCAAGTAGTGCAGTCAAAGAAATATTGGTTCAGCCTGATTGTGAAGGTAAGAGGGGGAAGTGGATAACCAAAATATTGGAATACGATCTCACCATAAAGCCCACCCAACTGATAAAGGGACAAGGTCTCGCCAAATTAATGACAAAATCCAATTATAAAGCAATTGGATTATATCATCTTTCAGATTTGAGACATGACTCTTTTGTTCAGAATGAAGAAATTGATTTACAAATAAACAGCAAGTATGTAACTTCAGAATGGTATAAAGACATCATATTTTTCTTGCTGAATTTTCAATCTCCTCCATAATTGGATAAATCAAAATATAGATCATTAAAGTTGAGAGCTGTAAAATATTGTATTGTTGATCAGACCCTGTTTTGGAAAGATCCCAACGGTTTTCTATTAAGATGTGTGGAAGAAGAAGAGGCTAAACAAATCTTTCAAGATATGCATCATGGTGTTTGCGGAGGTCATCATCATTGGAAGGCAACTACATTCAAAATTATTAGAGAAATCTATTACTGGCCAGTTCTATTCTTAAATATGTTTTCTTAGGTCAGGGCATGTGAATCCTGTCAGAAATTTGTCGAAAAATAGAAACTTATATCCATGCCTCTGTAACCAATCATTGCCCACGAACTATTCCAATAGTGGGGATTGGATTTCATTGGAGAGATTAATCCCACTTCATCAGGGAAGCATAGGTGGATTCTTACGGCCAATGATTACTTTACAAAGTGGATAGAAGCAATTCCAACTTGTAATACTACAGACAAATTAATCATGGAATTTCTAGAGGGATATATTTTCTCCAAGTTTGGTTGTCCTAAAAAGTTGGTCATTGATAATGCACAACCCTTCAAGTCGAATTCCATGCTTGAATTCTGCAATAAATACAATATCAAATTGGTTCATTCTACTCCCTACTACCCCCAAGGGAACGGATTGGTGGAATCTTCCAATATGTCACTGGTAAGGATTATCAAAAAGTTGCTGGCAGAAAATAAAAAAGCATGGGATTCCAAGTTGAAATTTGCTTTATGGGTTGATCGCATCAGCAACAAGAAAGCTATTGAGACATCTCCCTTCCAGATGGTGTATGGCATAGAAGCTATCCTTCCAACTCAATTAGGCCTTCCAGTTTTGAAGTTTCTGCAAGAAGAACAGGAAGAACCCAATAATGTACAAAGAAGGATTTTTCAGCTCATTGAAGTTCAGCAAGCCAGAGAATAGGTTAACCAGAAATCTGCAGCTCATCAGAACAAAATCAAGACTACATTTGATAAAGGAACCAAGAAAGATGTTTTCAATGAAGGAGATTTGGTATTGAGATGGGATGCCAGGAGAGAAGATAAAGAAAAACATGAAAAGTTCGATAATCTGTGGTATGGTCCTTTCAGCGTAACCAAGGAAATGAACAATAATACCTTTCTCCTACGTAATTTAGATAACACTGAAATTTTTGGGGGCCCAGTGAATGGGAGGTTCTTGAAGCATTATTTCATCTAAAGGTACATCAGGTTAGAACTAGTACAATACGTTTTCTTTCAATAAAGACTCCATATACCCAATGGACTTGTTTTTACAGTTATGCAGAGAATAAAAGACAGACAATCACAAAGAAATAAATGAAACAGAGGTAAAGGAAAGGCAATGGTCTGCAGTTCTTGGAGTTTAGTATCAAAACTCCATCCCTATAAGGAGCCAATGTTAGTCTCTAATTTTGTCTTGGTTTAAGTAAGAAACCCTTGTCCTAAACCCTCCTTACCCATTCCTCATTTTCCGCTTTCAGTTGTTTTCATTTTTTAGATTTTGGATATTTCATGGCTTGCATTAAAATATTTGATGATTTATTTGAGTTTTGATTATGAAAAACATTGTTTAAACTAGAAGTGTCTCCTTTATGCCATTGGAATTTTCAAATTTCAAGATGTGAAACACGCTACGGGAATAAGCCTATTCCCGTAGCGCCAAATAATCATGCCATAACGTGTGCCTGCTATCCCAATTTAGTTATGATAACAAGATCATGAGTTAAGAGTTCGTGTGTTCCCACGAGAATTTCGTAATCATTTCTAAATCCAACAAGTTCAGAACATAATCGTTATACATGCACGCAGGGTCCATTTAAATATCCCCTGTTATTTAATGATTATTATGTGATCTGTTCAATTTGTTTTAAGTTAGACTTGAAGGAAGAAATACCTGTATCCATTCAAAGAAACAGGTATATTTTAACCATTGCAAGAAGGGAATTTGGAACCAGAGGGCGTTAGTTGCAGATTTGAGTTTAATGGCGCCAAAGCGAAGCAGACAAGTTGTCAGAATCGAACCAGAAGGTGCCAAAATCCTTGAAGACTACCCATAGATGGCTCAAAGATTCAGAGATGTTGGGTGGTTTGATTTCCTCCCTACATTTCAAGGATATGATGAACAGGTTTCCATGGAATTTGCTTTGAATTTCAATGGTCATGAGGTTGAAATCGGAAAGATGTTGATGCTGGTGATAGAGCAGACTATAGCCAAGGCTTGTAGGCTCGTGGTTGGAGGGGAAATATGGTGGAAGAAGGAACACGTGGTCACTGAGTTTGTAAATCAATTCCTCCTTCCAGATAAGCATAACCTGGATTAGAGAAGGGGAATTCCTCGCAGCTGGGTTTGACCCGAATGGCACACTACTCTGGTGGTGATTCACAAATACATCACCTGCGAAGGGAGGTTTTCTTTGATCTACATCTACCATATCAGAATACTGATGCATCTAAATGGTGACTACCCTTTAAACCTTCCTTATTTCCTGCTTAAAAGTTTGACAAAAATGGCCAAGAAGGTGCAGTCGATTTCCACTAATGTCAAAGGCAGTTTGTTCCATCAAGTCCTCATTAAAACCCTAGTCATGTCTACCCTGAATGAACTACAGAAGCCCTGGAATTGGCTCATGGAATTCTTAAAACCTATTACTCAATCCAATAAGCCGAAAAAGGGCGGAGGGAGGAAAATTGTTAAACAGAGTCAAGATATCGTTGATAAAAACCCTATAAAAGACAAATCTTCTGATATCAAGGTACCAGAGGAAGATGTCAAAGAAGAGACAGAGTCTGATAATGATCTCAATTCTCAAACTGCAGTCAAGTATGAAATTCCATCCACCAGCAAAAATAACGTTGCAGTCAAAGGA
The DNA here is from genome assembly GCA_032191745.1 of Picea mariana. NCBI lineage: Eukaryota > Viridiplantae > Streptophyta > Pinopsida > Pinales > Pinaceae > Picea > Picea mariana. The sequence goes on from JASDQU010817329.1 coordinate 35,371, forward strand.
AAGAGGAAAAAAGGTGTGTGTGTATCACAAAAGCCTCGGAGAAATTCAACCAAGGATACTAATAAATACAGGCTGAACTCGAAAGAAATGTTCAATCCTACTATTAAATAAGAAAACACCATAATCATAGATGATGATTCTAAGGATGTTGAATTGTTGTAGTCAAAGAAAAGAGCAAAAAAGACTCCTTTTCCCAAGAAATCTGTCAGCAAAGGAAGGGGAAAATTTACACCACCTACAGGCCCTGTAACGAGAGCTTCAACTAGATTAGCTAAGGCTAAAGAGATGGCTAAAGGCATCGGTGAATTCCTTGAAGAAGAAAAGGAATACTTAGAAGATTCAGATTACTTACCAGAGGTACCTGGAGCTATGGATTCATCAAGTTCTGAAGAAGAGCATAGCTGAGAGTTGATCTCAAGATATCAGGTTAAAGCCAAAGAACCCAGTGTTACTTTAAATCTGAATGAAACTGCACCCTCTGAAGATTGTTCAGGATTCAGGGTCGAGATAAGAATTGATAAGGAAAAGATTAAATAATTTCAGAAAACCATAAAGAAAATAA
>JASDQU010817332.1:0-10643 GCA_032191745.1 Picea mariana
TGGTCAGTGGTTGATAGATCTAATTAGGACAAACCCCCGAAGTTGTTAATTTGATGTGCGGAAAAACGCCTTAGAGTGACCTGAGAAGTAAGGCGGGCCCTCTCGGGACACGGCTTCCCACCCGTTTTGGACATCCAGCACTTTAAGTGGGCTTTACTGGTGAGACCATTTGGGTTTCGGTAAGGTTCTCCGCAAGTTTCCAAGCTAAGAATTAACCTCCAAGGAGGCCCAAACCCTTCACTAATTGAACTTTAATTTACCTTTAATAAAACACGCGAACTACATTGCCCACGACTCTCTTTAAGGCACTGGTCTCAATCATTTACAAGCAGCAAAGCCACAGGCTTCACATTTCATAATTTGGTTATATGTTGATGTAAATGATAACTTGCACCTAACAACTGTTTCTTAGTATCCTTTTGATGCAAGTTAATCTGATTATATATATCGTGGTGAATGAATGTTCATGTTTATTTCAGTTTAATGGTTAATGGTTTGAAGAAGTAATAAACTCCTAGATTTAATTTTCTTGTACTTAGCTTAAAAGCCTTAGTATATTTGTTAGGGACTACCCCCCTTGGCTTCGCTAGGAGTTGGCCTAGACGGACGAGTTGAGGATTAGGTGACAGCACCTTAACTCTCACTTGCCCCCAAGGACACACCGAGTGGATTGAAGATTTCTTCCACGTCTCCCAAAGGTGTGTATAAGGCAGCAACAGTCTCCATTGAGAAAGATCACCCATCACATGGATGATGGATCTTATTCTAGGAGGCAGTTTGCCAAATCTAGCCCCTCATAGATCAAGTCCAATGAAAAATGAGAAGTTGAACAAACAAGTGGAGGATTTGTTGTAATTACCTTGAAAAGGGATAGGCGATGTGCATCGATTCAAGAGCCATCAACAAAATTACCATCAAGTATAGGTTTCCATAACCCAAAATGGATGATTTCATGAATTGCTTAAGTGAAGCCTACTATTTTTCTAAAATAGGTTTAAAAAGTGGATATCACCAAATTTGAATAAGAGAGGGTGATGAGTGGAAACAAATCTTTAAAAAAAAGAGGAAGGGTTGTTCAAATTGTCGGTGATACCATTTATCTTAGGGACGTTTGTGGTTGTATATCTTAATGATATATTTATCTTCACCAAGACAAAACAAGAGCACTTTCATCATGTGAGCAAGTAATGAAAAGTTTGGAAGAAGAGTAGCTACAAGTCAATTTGAAGAAAAGTTCTTTCATGCAAGAACTTGTGTACTTGGGATTTGTAATTTCCAGGGAAGCATTGATGATGGATCTAGAGAAGGTGGAAGCATAACTATGATAAGAAGTTTTCATGGCTTTGTTAGTTTTTATGATTAGTTAATTGGAAATTTTAGTGCCATTTGTAAGCCATTAATACATCATATGACAATAAATTTTTTTAAATGGACAACACCTACACAAAGAAGTTTCGAACTTTTGAAGAAGGTCCCTGAAGGCCCAATGTAGCTCTACCAGATTTTAACAAAGTTTTCCAAGTAGATTGGGATGCAAGTGGAGTTTCAATTGGTGCAGTGTTGAGTCAATAAGGTAATCCCATAGCCTTCTTTAGTGAAAAGTAAAATGAAGCAAAGAGGAAATATTCTGTTTACAATCAGGAATTTTATGCTATTTTGCAAGCTTGGAAGAAATGGAGACATTGTATACTACCAAAAGAAATTGTTTTGTCCATTGATCATCAAGCTTTGAAGTTTATTAACAGCCAAGAAAAGTTGAGTAATGCTAGACACTCAAAGTGTGTTGAAGTTTTGCAAAACTTTTCATTTATGTTGAAGCTCAATTCAGGCCAAGCAAATAAGGCTGCAGATGCATTGAGTAGAAGAGTTTCTTTCTTTGCAACTATGTCAGTGGAGGTGGTTGGATTTGAAGTAATCAAGGACTGAATGAATTTGATGAAGATTTTGGAGAGGTATGAAAGGTTTGCTAGGAGTCATTATTGATAGGTAGGATAACCTATCTGAACTACTTCTTGCAAGAAGGGTTTTTTTTCAAGGGAAAACAATTATGCATTCCCAGAGGATCCATGAGAGACAATTTGATTAAAGAGTGACATGGTGGAGGATTGAGTTGACACTTTGGAAGAGACAAAACTCAAGCTTTGTTGGAGGAAATATATTGATATTATTGGCTGAGTTTGAAGTTGGATGTTAGAAAATATGTTAAGAGATGCAGAACAATGAGTTAACAAAGGAAAGAAGCCAAGATACTAGTTTGTATACTCTTTTCCCTGTCCCAAAGGCACCTTGGGAGGATTTGTCCATGGATTTTGTTCTAGGTTTACCTCACACTTAGAAAGGTAATTCCGTCTTTTTAGTGATCAATAGATTCTCTAAAGTGGCTCATTTTATGCCCTGCATAAAGACTAATGATGCATCTAAAGTTGCCAATTTGTTTTTCAAGGAAATTGTGAGATTGCATGGATTGCCTAAGGCAATCACATCAGCTAGAGACTACAAGTTTCTAAAACCATTTTTGGCAAACTCTTTGGAAAAAAATGTGAATAAAATTGCAATACAATGTATCATCCCTCAGACTGATGGGAAAACTGAGTTGTGAATAAGAGTTTGGAAAATTTATTGAGATATCTTGCATGGAACAAGCTGGGACAATGGGATTTGATTTTGCCACAAACTGAGTTTGCATTCAATAACTTAGTCAACTAGTTTACAGGACATTCCCCATTCCATATTGTATATGGGAAGAGTCCCAAATGATTAACGGATTTAGTGGAGCGCCTTTAAAGGAGAGCAGAAGTGATGATGCAAATGCATTTGCTGAAAGAATGCAAAGATTGCATGAACAAGTTAAGGAGTGATAGCAAGCAAGCAACTAAAGTTACAAAGATAAAGCAAATTGTTAGATTTAGGAAAAAATAGAAAAAACAGTAATGCTTTTAATTTCTGTTCACTAGATCAGCACATACGAGAAAAGATATAAACAGATCTAAATTAAATTCTGAATGTAAACAAAATTTCTGAGTGTAAAAACAAACCTTTAGCTTACCATCTGGTCAATGAAGGATGTACCTGTCACATGTGTGGATGTAGACCTCTTGAATATGCTCAGAAAATTAGTTTAGGTTCATGGATGAAACCTCTAGGGTTTGATCTCTGTCATATGGACTGAAGGACAGTTTTGCTAAGGTATAGACGACAAAAAAAGGATGCTGTCCACAGCTGAGACAACAACAACAAGTACTCCATAAGTTGAGACAACAAATGCACCACAAAAGGAAACCGCAAGACCTCCAAGAAGGGAACAACAATACCCTCCACAACTGAAACAGTAAAACCCTCCACAGAAACGAAAGATAGCACAGGGATAAACCGGACAAGTATAGAACACCCACAGGAGCCTCAGCTCAACTAGCAGCAGCCAAGAGGAGAGGCCGCAACTCTCATACACAGATCTGGCAGCCCAGAAAAGGGGCCGCAACACCTGTACTCAGGTCCGTGGCTCTAGTAGGCAGGTCCGACAGCCAAGGGAGGCACCACATGTACCTCATACATCAGCAGACACCAAGATGAAGCTCCCAGCCAACAACCAGACCAAGCAAAATACCTCAGAACTGAAACTGATAAACCAAAGGAGAGGCCGCACCAACACAAAGAGAGTAACTGAGGTAGCTGCAGCTATAGCAGAGTGAGGAGAGAGTGTGAGTGTAGAAATGCTAGAGGGTAGGGTTCTTTTTTATAGCTAGGGAGAGGGGTTAGGGCTAATATAAAATATAATTAAATATTGACAATTTAATTAATATAAATATTAAATGTCAATTAATATTAAAGTAAATTATAAAAACCCCACCACATAAAACAAGAGGGAAAACAAGACAACAAGCAAAGGGGGAACCTTTTAAGACAAAGTCAAGGGGGGTCCACAATGGCAAAACATGTCCACATGAGTCTCATAATGACTTATAAACTTTTATCATCATTGCATAAGAGGGTACATCAACAATGTGGTCATGTCCATCTTCATAGGCACTCCTAGGTGTCATGGACCATCCCAGGAGAGAGGAAGAGGATCACACATCAACACATCTTGGTATTTCACCAAGATCTACCTGATCAAAGACCAGGTTTCCCCAGAACACATCTGGGGGCCCTAGAACACATCTAGGGTCTTATCCACCAAGGTAGAAGATGAAGGATCAACCCATGCATTAAGCAAGGGTTCCTTGGAACACATCCAGAGGCCCTAGAACACATCTAGGTACTTATATCAACCACCAAGGAACACATCCGAGGATCAATCCAAGCACCAGGCAAGGATTTCCTGGAACACATCCAGGGACCTTAGAACACATCTAGGGACTTACTGCTTGGTCCAAGACCAAGAATCCCAGTCATGTACTGGGGGCCCTCACTAGGGTATTTTTCCATGGCTCTCACTGCTTGGTCTCATACCAAGAAACCCCAGGAGTGTATTGGGGGCCCTAGTCCTCAACTAGGGTCTTATGCCATCCTCCCAGAGAATGGCTCTTGCAGCTGCACTGATTTCAACACTCCCTCTCAATAAGAGAGACATTCTCAACAACACCAAGCTTGTCTTGAAAGTACACAAACTTTGTCAAGGACAGTGGCTTGGTTAAAATATTTGCGGTTTGTTCTACCGTCGGAACATACTGAATACTGAGAATGTTCTTCTGCACCGTGTTCCGAACATAGTGGTATCTCATCTCAATGTGTTTTGATCTATCATGAAACACCGAATTCTCGGAGAGCTTTATACAACTCTGTTTATCATAGTGGATGACTGTGGGTTCCAGCTCAGCACTGAACACATTTGAAAGTAGATTTCTGAGCCACACTGCTTCTCTGCTAGCAGCACTCGCAGCAATGTATTCTGCTTTTGTAGTGCTCTAGGCTATGGGGCCCTGTTTCCTGTTGGACCAGGAGATCATAGCTGAACCCAAACTGAAACAATATCCGAAAGTACTCTTCCGGTCCACTGTACTGCCCATCCAATCTGAATCTGTATATCCATGAAGCATTACACTTCCACTGGAAGTGTATCTAAGCCCATAGGCTATTGTCCCTCGAACATATCTCAGAATATGTTTAACAACAACCATATGAATATGCTTTGGTTCACACATGAATTGGTTGAGGGCATTCACTGCATAACAAATATCCGGTTTGGTATGTACAAGATACATCAAAGACCCAATGATCTGTCGATATATGGTGGGGTCTTCTAGATCTGCACCTGTAGCTTGGTCTTGTAACTTCTTCAGGTTAGAAATCATCGGTGTGGACATGGACTTATAGTCCAACATGCCAAATCTGCGGAGCACATCAACTGCATACTTGCTCTGTGAGAGAAAGATCTCACCTAGTTTCTGCCACACCTCTAAGCCCAGAAAATAATGCATAAGACCCAAGTCTTTCATTTCAAATTCTGTTGAAAGCTCCCTCTTAGTCTGAGCTATCAAATGTTCCTCTCTTGTAAGGAACAAATCATCCACATATAATACTAAGATAACAGGATGATTCTGTACAATCTTTATATAAAGATTGGGATCTGCTATACTTTTGGTGAACCTAAGACTGTAGAAAGTTGTCAATTCTTCCATACCAAGCTCTTAGAGCTTGCTTTAGTCCATACAAGGATTTCTTGAGTTTTCACACATGGGATTCTTTCCCATGGATCACGAACCCTTTAGGCCGTTCGATATAAACCTCTTGCTCAACTTCACCATTAAGAAAAACAGTCTTAACATCCATCTAGTGAAGTTTCCAACCAAAAAATGCAACAAGAGAGATAATGATCCTGATGGAAGTATATCTGGTAACAGGAGCAAAGATCTCGTCATAGTCAATTCATTCTTTCTGAGAGAAGCCACGAGCCACAAATCTAGCCTTGAATTTTTCAACACTGCCATCTGCTGCATGTTTTATTTTGTAAAGCCATTTGGAGGTTACCACTGATTTACCATGAGGTCTTGGGACCACTGCCCATACATCATTCTTTAGAATTGAATCATACTCTTCTATCATTGCATCTTTCCACACTTTATGTTTGGAGGCTTCTTCAAAGCTGGAAGGTTTTGAGTCAATCACAAGATTCAATTGGGCTATTAGGCCGGAGTACTTATCTGGTTTCTTGCTTTCTCGGAAGGTGCCTTTAGGTGCTGCATGCTTTTCTGCTTCTTTTAGAATTTCCCGACACCAGGTTGGTTTCCTTTTAACAGGAGGTTTCTCTAAGGGAAACGCGATAGTATCCCTTGAGGGATCCATTGAAGGCTCTAAGGTCTCCTCCCTCTGCACATCTGGAAGAGGTGAATTTGAAGGTTCTTAAGATGGAGCTTCCTGCTCCTCATATCACATGGAAGTTCTCTGGAACGACGGAAGGCTGCTTCTTCATGAAAAGTCACGTCTCTGCTGACGTCAATGAACTTTTGACCTGGGACATAAATTCTGTAAGCCTTTAAGGTTTCAGTGTATCCCACAAAAGTTCCTTTCTTTCTGGAGGGATCTAACTTAGTCCTCTTTTCTTTTGGGATATGAATATAGATTGGACTGCCAACGATTCTCAAATGATCAACTGAGGGCTTTATACCGGTGAAAACTTCTTCTGGAGTTTTCTCTTCGAGGGCTATACGAGGACACCTGTTTTGAATGTAGACTGCAGTGCTTGCAGCTTCGGCCCAAAGAGATAAAGGTAGAGTATGATCATACATCATTGCTTTGGCTGCTTTAGAGATCGTTCTATTCTTTCTTTTTGCAACCCCATTTTGTTGGGGATTATAAGGCACAATCAGCTCCCTCTTCATCCCGGAAGCCCGACAGAGTTCATCATACTTGTAGGAGTCAAATTCTTTTCCATTGTTTATTCTGAAAACTCGGATGTGTCTACCTGTCTGATTCTCAACAAGATTCTTGAAATCTTGAAATCTGTTGAAAGATTCATCTTTAGTCTTCAAAAATAAATCCAAGTTTTACGAGAACAATCATCAATAAAAATGATATAGTAGAGACAACCTGTTGGCGACGGAAGTCACTCCTGGATTGCTATCAGGAGCAGAGCCCGACGCCCATCAGTTTTATGTCACAGTGGTTTTTTATGGGTGATCAAATGGACAGAGACTCGGGGAGATGTCACTCTAACTCAGAGACTGGGTCTGGTACGTAAAGAACAAAGGAGGTCTGGAATCCTAACTTCAGCCAGTGGGTTGATTAAAGGGTAAATAGGTGGAAGACTTGATGAGAAGAGTGAACAAACTACTTCGGGCAACAGGCTTTCGGCAATTTGTAAAAGAAAAACCTCGAACGCAAGATCCTCAGGTTCAGGGCTTCGAGGTACTGATAAAGGGACTTGACTGGATTCTCCAATTCCAAGTCGTTCAGTGTTAAGAAAATCACAAAGACAGATTAGAGACAATGCAACGCTCACAGTGATCAAATTCTACATCATCCTATGACAACTACAACTCGATTGGATTCTCCAATTCCGAGCTGCTCTAACACAGTTTAAACAAAGATATCAAAGAAACTGGCATCCATAAGGCAAGAAGTGTCAAGAGTTCATACATAACCAGAGATAACAGTGCTTCATTAAAAATTCACAACCGGGAGCTCTGCTCAACCATCGATCATTACAAAATGGCAAAAATGCCTACATATACGCCTCTCTTCCTTTCACCCAGCAGAGGCGTCTCAAAACTTTCAATAGGTGACGTCTCCTCAATCAAATCTGTCCTTTGTTCCCCTGTAATACGCCTCTTTAATTCGTCATGGCTCACGCCAGGGTGGTAGCTGAGCCCTTTGAATGTTGAATTGGCGTGTGCAGGTTTCTCTGGCGAGTTGAAGACTCGACGTGACTTTCCTGAAGAGAACCGGTACAGGGGACCTTTCCGGGTAGACTTTCGGCCGGGATCTCCATACTCTGCAATAAATGAGTGATGTGAGTTTTGAGCCATCCTCTCTTTTCTTCATTAATCTCCAGCAGGTACTGGGATTTAGCCCGCATCGAATCGGTACCTGGGACATCACCGTGCCTTCCTGCTCTCAGGATCGCTTTAAATCCCCTGTTCTGGGCCGAAGCGGCTCCTTGGATTCCCTCGGGAATCACTGCTGCAACAACCCGCTCCACAGGTCCTTTCCAATCCCTTCACGGCCTTCAGCACCTGACCATGGTTATCCCCAACTCTGTATCAGGGTTCGGGGTTTCGCGGTTCCCGCTGTCGAGAACTCCTTACCTCTCCAATCCCCAATTTGCGATGAGCTCCTTTCACGCGCGAGCCCTCCTGAGCTTAACTCCTATCGCATATGACCACGCCTCCGCGACCGTGGCCTTACCCTCCTATCGGGATTACTCCTATTGGAGTTTCGGCACTTGCGATGTCACGATTCACAAGTCCTCTAGACTCGCGAATCTCCGATCCCTGATGGCTCCTTCCATGCTAGCCCTCTGACTAGGCCCTGGTCCAAGTGACCGCTACCATATGCCCGCAACCATATAACTTTCCATCGGGGTTTCAGGGTTTGCGACGTCAATGTGCACGCATCCTCCGGACTCGTGATTCTCCAATCCCCGATGGCTCATGGCCGTTGACCTGTCAACGGTCCGTTCCCCGTCGCGAAAGCTTGCCACCTGTCCTCCGTCGACTTCTGCGGCCCCACACTCTTGGTGTCGGGATATCGCGTATCGCGATATCGCGATGTTTGATGCAACGGTTCCCTTGCCTCCAAGAACCCCGATTTTTCAATAAGCTTGACCCCCGCCCAGTTGACAACTGGCTCCTGCACTACGGTGCTCTTCTTGGTCCCACCATGACTGACAACTATTCCCCACCGATCGGGGCTTCGCGGATCGCAATTTTGAAGTGCACGAATCACTCATCCTCGGGATCTCCGATATCCCGATGGCTTCAACTCCGATGGATGCTTCCCTGTCGGGATTCTCCCCGATAACGCTGATCTCCTGCCACGCGTCCTTTCCAGATGAACGGTCCCTATTAACTCTCGGGGATTCGGGACTTTCGCTGTCTTGTTTCTATTTCTTGTCCCGAGACAAGAAATATCGCTAACATTAGGCTCCATGGGGGATAGAGTCGTCCCTGCGATGCTCTAAGAACTCATTCCGCAGCTTCAGTGCCTTGCTGTTGGGCTATGGAGTCATGCTGAAAACATCCCGCTGCTGAAAATACAGGCCGAAAAATAAAAGTAACAAAATAAAGCTACATGCTCAAAGGAGCTTATTTATATACAATCCTAAACTAATAAAATATTTTACATGGGCTAGGTGAAAGAGAACTTCCACCATAGCCATTCAAGCAACTTCCTGGATAGAAGCTCCTTCCTTCTGTCGATGATCACCAGCAGATGGTGTAATCGTGACAGCAGAACGGTTACACTCATCAACTCCTCCTTACAGGCTGGAGTTGAGATGAAACAGGGCGGCTCCAAGGCATAGGGGAAATGCCACTCCATGTATTTGCTGACAGGGTCATCGAATGAGTGGCCATTTCCAAGGAATTGGCGAAATACAGCCTCTTCTGCTACATAGTTGTTCACACGCGGCCGAATGTCTCTGATATCCACAGGCGGGTGAATAACTGAAGTGGGCTCGCTGATCTCAGGTGGTGGCTGCTCACTGACTGGCTCTGAACAAAGAGCAGACTGCACCTCTGGTTCTTTTTCCTCTTCCAGTAGGCTCTCCTCCAGGTCCGATTCATATTCATCATAAATAGGGACCATGGGGTGATTCTTCTTGCTGACTGGCTCTTAAGTATGTTTATAGTGATCGAATGTAGGATAAGCGTGCTGCTCATCATCACTATAATATTCATCAAAAAGGGGCTGACCCTTATCTTTATGATCCTCCTCCAGAATGGTGATCCCTTAAAAAATATCCGTTTCAGGGACAGTGGGACCCGTTGCTTCTGGTTGCTCATACATAATCTTCTTCTCTTTAATCTCAGGTAAAAATATATCGTGAGAAACCCCCTGGGGGAAAAGAGAAGAATCCTCTTCCACGACTAACCCCTCTTTTAAAAAGAGAGGGTCTTCGTCATCATGAGCAGAGCTACTAGGAACATCTGCTTCAACCCGATACTCAGGTGAGCCATCTACCATGAACCACATCTGCTCTGCAAACTCATAATTTCCACAAGAGGCGTGTTGATCTTCATGAAGATCTAAAAGAACAGATGCATCTGATATGATGTCAGATGCTTCCGTTCTGAGGCTAACACAATTAATATCGTCCAACACCTCTATATTTTCACAGCAGATGCTTTCTTCCACAGTAAGGGCTTCATCATGGACATGGTCTTCAGGGCCAACAGAGGCTTTATGAAGCGAAGAAAATTCTTCGCAACAATTTTCAAACAAGCGAACAGCTGGATAGTAGTCTTTGCAAAATGAATTGAAAGCTGTATGAAAACCTGTTAAAGAGCGGATGCTTGCAGCGGGAAGAGACCGATACCATTCAAGAGCAGCTCCCTTCAATGAATACCTGAAGAGCTTAATCCGGACATCCTCATGCGTGATATTGTGTCGGTGGATAGCCTCATGGAAGTCCAGTAAATGCTCAGCTGGTTCTTCCCAATCTGATGCATGAAATTCTGGGAGGAAATCTTCCCATTGGTCTCTAT
>JASDQU010817332.1:23669-35931 GCA_032191745.1 Picea mariana
GAGAGATGATGCAGCTGATGACACTGATGATGATGATGGTGCTCATGATCTAGTCTATACAACTATGTTGATGCTACCGGGTGAATGGTATGTTTTTGTGCTCAAGACCATTACCTGTAATACCTCCCTAGCTAGGAGGGAGTGTTGATATTATGGTAGCTGCGGGAGGTATTTATCTCCACGTGTAAACCTGACGAGGATAGAATACTCCAAGAAGCAAGAAGAAACCCTAATGAGTTGGCTAATAACCCTAGAAGACTTGTCGGCTCAAGAAGATAATTTATTTTAGGTTATTAGCCTCCGAGAGAAGAAGTCGGCCAGAAATAATAATATATACTGAACAGATAGATACCCAGAATGAGAAGTTGGTCCAGGCAGTTAGCCAGAATTAGTATAAATACAGGAGGCCAGTTCTCATTCTGGCAGGTAGTCTCAGAATTGCAGGGCAACACTTGTGCACACTGCAGTTGCCCAGTTTCTGCGCAGGTTTGGAGGAGAGCTGTCGTTGCAGCTGCTGTAACTAGCAGTTACGCTTGGACTATCTCTTGGCTAGGGTTTGGACTATCTGATCAACTCTTGTTGATGCGCTATCCTTGGGGAAAGGTGCGCTACCCTTTGATTGGCTATCTAGCCTAGGGTTTGCTTCCGGAGTGATTCTCTGTCAAGGTTAAGGTGCTCAGAGGGTGGCTTCGGCCTATGGTTGGGTGACAAGGGTATTGTCAATGGTAAAACGAGCACATCCACTTATATTCTAACAGAGATAACTTAAGCTAATACAGAAGATCCTCGCCCAAAGATGTGCCACTCTCTCTCTTTCTTCTCCAACTGCAGTTCCGAAACTTGTCTCTCAATGAGCAAGTGAGTTGTGTGTCTAAATGAGGCGCTAGCCTCCTTATTTATACAAATCTGGCACGTGTGAAGTGTCTCTTCACTGGCAGGGCCGACTTCTCAAACTAGGTGGTTATAACCACCTTTATTATATTTCGGGGCCTCTTGATATATTCTGGGGCCGACTTCTTCTTTTGCCTTTTACAATTACATTATGACCAATCCACAAAAGGGGATTTGGTTCTTATACAATAGCCGACATGATCAATCCACAATGGGGATTGATCCAATGAATAATATATCAAATAATAAAAAGAATACACTTTGCATTTACATTATTTCAACACTCCCCCTTAACAAGAAGGGTATTCTTCAATAGCATAAGGCGAGAGAGAGAGGACGACATCATCAACAACATCAAGTGGGTGAGAGGACAACATCATCAATATCATCTTGGAACACTGACTGGCGTATCTATAAATCATCGAAAGTTTTCTTCATCGGTAACATCGTCATTCTCAAAGGAATGCAATCATCATCTGCATCAATATGTATCAGTATAAAACTGATACATCATCATCATCACAGCACGAGGCTGGCTCATCATAATACATGACTGGCTTTATGTCACAGCTGTCAAGCTGGAAGCTCAGTACTCGTCTTGCTTTACATCTCAACAATCAAGCTGGAAGAAAGATACTAGACTGGCTTTATGTCACAGCTTCTCAAGCTGGAAGCACAGTACTAGTCTCATATCAACGTCTTGCTTTATGTCACAACACTTAAGCTGGAAGCAAGATACTAGACTGGCTTTACGTCACCGCTGTCAAGCTGGAAGCATAGTACTAGTCTCATCACATCGTCTTGCTTTACGTCACAACCATCAGGTTGGAAGCAAGATACTAGACTAGCTTTACGTCACAGTTGTCAAGCCGGAAGCACAGTACTAGTCTCATCTCATAGTCTTGCTTTACGTCACAACCATCAGGTTGGAAGCAAGATACTAGACTGGATTTACGTCACAATTGTCAAGCCAGAAGCACAGTACTAGTCTCATCTCTTCGTCTTGCTTTACGTCACAGCAATAAAGCTGGAAGCAAGATACTCGTCCTGCTTTACGTCACAACAATCAAGTTGGAAGCAGGATACTAGACTGGCTTTATGTCGCAGCTGTTAAGCCGGAAGCACAGTTCTAGTCTCATCACATCGTCTTGCTTTACGTCACAGCACTTAAGCTGGAAGCAAGAGATGTCTTATCACAACAATTACTCCCCCTTTCGAGGAAGGTCCTTTCGGACTATACCAAGCTTATCTCGAAGTGCTCAAACTTTACACGAGATAGAGGCTTGGTCAACACATCAATAACCTGTTCATCCGTGCTAACGTACTGGAGCTTTAAGGCTCCTCTCTGCACCATGTCACGGATGTAATGATATCTGATCTCTATGTGCTTCGACCTGTCATGGAATACAGGATTCTCTGTCATCTTTATGCAGCTCTGGTTGTCACATAGGATCATGGTTGCTTCCATCTCTAAGTCAAATAGGCTGGTCAACAACTTTCGAAGCCATATAGCTTCGCAGCTGGCAGAACATGCAACAATGTATTTTGCTTTCGCTGTGCCGAGAGAAATGCTGGATTGCTTCCTACTCTACCATGAGATCATGGCTGATCCCAAACTGAAACAACATCCTGAAGTGCTTTTTTTGTCAGAAACACTTCCTGCCCAATCTGCATTAGTATATCCACTCAATGTGAAATCATGATCTCCATCATAGCTGAGACCACAATCTATTGTACCCTTAAGGTACCTCATCACATATTTTGCATTCACTAGGTGAACATGTCTGGGTTCTACCAGAAACTGACTCAAGGTGTTCACGACAAAACAAATGTTTGGTTTGGTGTTCGTCAGGTACATCAACGATCCAATAATTAGTCTGTACAACGTGGCATCAATCAATTATGACGAAGTGTCGACCAACAGCTTCAACTTTGCTTCCATGGGTATATTCATGGACTTGCATTCCAACATGTCAAATCTTTTCAAGATTTCGACTGCATACTTCCCTTGGTTAAGGAAGATCCTCTTTGGATTCTGCCATACCTCAAGACCTAAGAAATAATGCATTAGGCCAAGGTCTTTCATTTCAAATTCTGAGGCAAGTCTCTTCTTACATTCAGTGATGAGCTTTTCTTCTCCGGTTAAGAATAAGTCATCCACATACAGTAATAGTATTACTGGCTCATCGTTCATGACCTTGAAGTAGAGGTTAGAATCTGCTTTACTCTTGGTAAAGCCTAAGCTCGTCAGAAAACTGTCTATATGGCCATACCAAGCTCTAGGGGCTTGCTTTAATCCGTATAAGGCTATCTTCAACCTGCAGACATGAGACTTCTTGTCTTCAACTTCAAATCCTTGTGGTTGCTCTATATACACTTCCTCTTCGATGACACCATTTAGGAAAGCTGTCTTCACGTCCATCTGGTGTAACTTCCACTTCATCTTAGCTGCAAGAGCTATGATGGTTCTGATCGAAGTGTATCTGGCTACAGGAGCGAATGTCTCTTCATAGTCAATGTCTTCCTTTTGAGAAAAGCCACGAGCGACAAATCTTGCTTTATACTTCTCAATACCTCCATCAGCAACATGTTTTATTTTGAAGAGCCATTTGGAGGATACCACATCTTTACTCTTTGGTCTGGGAACTATTTCCTATACTTCGTTCTTTATTATGGATTGGTATTCCTCTGTCATGTCATCTGCCCATTCTTTCCTCTGAATGGCTTCTTCAAGGCAAGTAGGCTCCTCCTCTAGAAGATCACACATCAAAGCCGTATAACTGGAGAATGGCTTTGGTCTTTTTACCTGTCTCGTAGTTCCTTCGGGAACACCATACTTCTCTCCATCTTGAATAAGCTCTCTAGCCCAAGCCTACTTTCTTTTATGGAGGATCGTCATCTGAGGAGGATCTTGAACTTCTAATATATCATGGTCTTCTAGAATTTCCTCATCAGAGGAAGTTACAACTTCCCTCACTGGTTCTGCGGCTGTGGGAACCTCCCTCACTGCAATTCTGGGGATTATGGGTTCGTCTTCATATACTTCTTCAAGCTGGCATCTTCTTGATTTCTTAAGCGCTGCATCTTCATCAAAGGTCACATCCTTGCTGATCTCAATGTGACAGTGACCTGGTTTATAAATTCTGAAGGCCTTGGAGACCTCATAGTATCCCACAAATATTCCCTTCTTTTCTGAAGGTTCCAGCTTGTTTCTCTTCTCTTTCGGTATATGAATAAATACTGGGCAGCCAAATATTTTGAGATGGCTTACCTCTGGCTTCTTTCTGGTGAACATCTCTTTTGGGGTCTTGAGCCCAAGTACAGTATGGGACAATCGGTTCTGCACATATACAACTACCATTGCTGCTTTTGCCCATAAGCACATAGGAAGATCTTGATCATGGATCATAGTCTTCACAACTTCCATTATCGTTCTGTTCTTTCATTCAGCTACACCGTTTTGTTGGAGATTATAGGGAGTAGTGAGTTCCCTCTTGACCCCAACATCTTTGCAGAAGTTCACAAACTCTTTTGAGGTATATTCTCCTCCATTATCTGACCTGAGTATCTTAATCTTTCTTTCAGAAAGATTCTCTATCAAGGCTTTGAATTCGTTGAATTTGCCACTAATGGAGGACGATGGCATTGGGCCACACACATCTAAATGAATGAGTTCTATGACTCCTTCTGCTTTGTTGTCTCTCTTCGGAAAAGGGTTCTTGATGTTCTTCCCTTGTGCGCATCCATACACCTTCATGGTCAACCTTGAGTTCTGGCAAACTTGTGACCGCTTTGCATATGTATGGTAGCACCTTGTAGTTGATGTGAGCTAATCTTCTATGCCAAAGTTCACATGGATTCTTAATGGCGTGGGTCATGGTAGCTTCTGAGTGACCCTTTAGCTTATGCAAGCCACCTTCTTCTATTCCAATGATGATTGCTTCATTTATGGTCTCTCCTTTAGCACGTTGCCCTTTGCAATCTTTACTATAGCTTCCTCAGGATTATTACCCGTGACCTGGAGCAAGGTCAACAAAACAACAAGCAAGAGTAATATCCTTTTGATAATATAAAGCAATATAGCACAAACAATCATCACAATAGCTCCTTTAGAGCTATCACTTGTAACTTGTCTAAAGCAAGATTTAAAGGTAAGGAATACAATATGGAATGAGGTCAACACTCTCATAGTGTTGTGATCAAACATTCCTCCATGGCAACCTGGATCTAACACACGAGATTCTTCCAGGAGGAGGTGTTAGTTGTATCAGACAAATGATTACGTTAAGCATTTAACTCTATATGCTCACATGCTATCAAGTATGATACTTTACAAAGACTGCTATCTCAACTATAGTCATCAACTTGTCATGTGTACCTTTGAATCTTATTAGCTTGATTAAGCAAACCCGGAGCCTTGTCCTCAGGAATGAGTGCTTGCTTTTTTTTCGAGTCTCCTTCACTGAAGATGACGAGTGCTTTCTTCAACCCGTCTTCTGTACTAAGACAATATGCGATCTTGACAGAAGGTTGGGTTAGAGGATAAGTTCTATGATCTCAACTTTTAATCCATCTAATACCTTGACTCAGAAAAAGTTAGAATGATGCAACATTGATCAATATAACAAATGGATGCATAATAAAATAGTCACACCTGGGTTGCATCATTCCTCTAAATGTGTTGGATCTTGAGATTCTTTTGGATCTATGGCAAGAGATCCCTTCTCCTGCAAATACTCTTTAAAGTTTAACCATTTAAACATATGTGAGTACATACCTCTGATAGCATTTGTAGGTGGTGGCACCATCTGGCAGCAGCGGTAATCATTACCAACTCTTTAAAAACTTCAAGGGTGGCTGCAATTGGTAGTACGGCTGCAATTGGTAGTACGGCTGCAACTGCAACTGGCATTGCAACTGCAACTGGTTCTGAGACTGCAATTGCAACTTAGGGTTTTATGAGGAAACCCTAATTTTTCAAACTTCAAATTTTGAAATTCTGATCCAGGGGATAGATGCACTGAGCTGAGGCGAGTAAGCTGGTGCAGTCAGAATTTCGAAAATCTAACTTTTACCCCCTCAAACTTGATCTGCGGATTTCTGGACTGGTGCTTCTGGTTTTCTGGTACTTTGTGAAAACTAGGGTTTCACTTTCTGGGAGATCTAGCCACTGGAAAGGTGCGCTGAAGGCGCCAAAATGATCCTTGGGGGAGGGCACACTTTTCTAGATGGTTTTAGGGCTGAAATACCTCACCAACAAAAAAACCCTAATTTGCATGTACGACAATAGTGACGTTTTTCACTTTTCTCTTGTGAAAGATGCTCTCTTCAGCTTGGCTCTGATACCATGTTAATGTTTAAGCCATTATTATAGTTCTTTGCATTTCAATAGATAAGAGCAACATAAGATAAGATCACTGAGAAATACACAATCACAAGAGACACAACATTTATCCTGGGAAACCCTCTAGGGGAAGAAAACCCAACAAAACTTCCTTATTATAGATAGCCAATACAATGCCAAGAGATAACTTAAGCTAATACAAAAGATCCTCTCCCAAAGATGCGCCACTCTCTCTCTTTCTTCTCCAACTGCAGTTCCAAAACTTGTCTCTCAATGAGCAAGTGAGTTTTTGTGTCTAAGTGAGGCGCTAGCCTCCTTATTTATACAAATCTGTCACGTGTGAAGTGTCTCTTCACTGGTAGGGCCGACTTCTCAAACTGGGTGGTTATAACCACCTTTATTATATTTCGGGGCCTCTTGATATATTTTGGGGCCGACTTCTTCTTTTGCCTTTTACAATTACATTATGACCAATCCACAAAAGGGGATTTGGTCCTTATACAATAGCCGACATGATCAATCCACAATGGGGATTGATCCAATGAATAATATATCAAATAATAATAAGAATACACTTTGCAGTTACATTATTTCAACACCTAGAACACATATATGGACTTATATCAACCACCAAGGAACACATCCAAGGATCAATCCAAGCACCGGGCAATGATTCCCTGGAACACATCCAGGGGCCCTAGAACACATCTAGGGACTTACTGCTTGGTCCAAGACCAAGAACCCCAGTCATGTATTGGGGGCCCTAGACCTCAGCTAGGGTCTTATGCCATCCTCCCGGAGAATGGCTCTTGCAGCTGCACTAATTTCAACACAAATGAATCCAGAAGAAATAAATCATTTGAAGTAGATAATGAAGTAATGGTGCATTTGAGGAAAGAAAGGTTTCTTGCTTAAACATATAACAAACTGAAGTACAAGAAGATTGGTCCCTGCAAATCATAAGGAAGTCCTGTGATAATGCTTATGAAGTGGAACTGCTAGAGGATCTGAACATCTCTAATATTTTTAATGTTGCATATTCATATGAATTTAATGCACGTGAAGAAGAATAGAAGCAAGTTGAAGATTGGATATCACATCTTCTAGTGAAAGAACCATAGGAAATTGTTGAAGTACTATATATGCAAATTATTACCACTAGAAGATGAAGTTACAAGCAATATTTGGTGTGATGGAAAGACAAAGGACCAGAAGAACCCACTTGGATATTCAGAAGCTGAATATCACTAGTGTTCATCAATTTCCTTTCATCTAAGCTTGAAAATGATAAAATCAATTTTAGTTTGTTTTCTCTGAGAATGAGACGATGATATAGGAGCATCTAATTCAGGAAAAAAAAACTTATATTATTATTAGTTGACCATGTAGAGACTAAAAGTAGAGTTACCATATCCTCATAAATAAGGAATAATTAGTTGAGTAATCCATCTCTAAGTGCACCACGAACTGTTAAAAAATAAAATAGTTGTAGGAGACTAAAAGTGGTGTTACCATATCCTCATAATCAAGGAATAAATAAGGAATAATTAGTTGACTAATCCATCTCTAAATGCACCACCAACGGTAAAAAAACTAAGAAAAGGACTGTCTCTTGCGGAGTTGGGATAGATAGGACTACTCATGCCTAAGGAATACCTACAAGTTAGTTTTGGAAATTAGCAAAAATGTGAGAGAATCTTATCAAGAAGGAATATATATATATATATATATATATATGGTATTCTTATAACTTCGGTGGGGGTTAACAACTTCTCTTAATCATCTTATATATATAGCATTCTTATAACTTGGATGGGGAGGTTAACAACTTCTCTTAATCACCTAAACTAAATCAGATTTACTATATAGCTTTGTCCTTATACTTTAATAATAATAAAACTTTCATATTGCTGTGCACTGAAATAGAACTTTCATATTGCTGTGCACTGTGACGGCTGTGTTGTCCATTGTTGTTTAGGCAACCCCTGATTGCACCACCGTTCAAATATCCAGCAAGGTTTTTTTAAGGATATTAAACTTATTACATAAAAAGTACAATTTAATTTAAGATTTAGATAGAAATAGAGTTCCTAAAATAGGTAGTCAGGGACTTTTAGAAATATGTATAATTTGCAGCATTTTTAGTCCACCTTGAGTGGATTTCACATAAATTTTGAAATAGAAACAGGATGGCCCAAATAAATATCCTAGTGTGTTTACGATTACACTTGGGGAATAGAAAAAACAATTAAATCAGACAATGGTTTATTCTACAGCTCAGTCCAATCCTCCCTTCTTTGGGGTTTTTGAACAGAGGAAACCTCATAAATGAGTTTACACTGTAAAGCACCCAATGACAGAAAAGTAACAACAATAGAAATGTTTTGTGATCATACCAACACATGTAATCCGGTGACACCTGCAAAAGAAGTGGCAATAGAAGCACTGGAAAGTGCAAGCTCTCCCAAATGCCCCACCATCATAACAGATATCACCTGCAAGCAATACTGCAACAGATTCACTCCAATCATAGGTCCTGCTATCCACCAAAGCTTTTTTACTTCCTCCCATACAACCCCTGCAGTATACTCCACATCATCCGAAGGCTCTACTTCATAAATACCAGACCTGTGTTCGTCTCCAAACGTGGAAAGCAACCGAGTTTCCTCGGCATTTTCACTTATAAGTGGTTCCTCCAACAAATCTCTCTTATTGCCATTAATTGAAGCTGAACAAGATCTCTCCATGCTTCTTTCAGTCAAATATGTTCGACCAACTTAGGAGACTAAACTCGTTAATAATCTCTTGCCACTATAAGAAACTATAGTCAACTCTCTCAGGATCAAAATTACATGTATAAGCATGTAGCGAACGATGGAAAATTGTTCTCTACTTAGCTCATAGCAATAGCTGCTTTCCTGATGGTTATCCCATATTGAAAGATTCTCTTAATGGATCATGAGAGATTACGTTGCAGAGCCGACTATGTAAAGATCAGTCGGTGAAGTATGAGAGAATGAATTCCAACCTTAGAAACACAATAAACACAGCTGGAGACCAGTTCTCGTAAAGATAGTTTGTCCACAGGTACAAAAGCACGTTCCTGAGAGATTGGCGGCCTAAACTATTCAAAGATCAAAAGGTGAATACGCATGATCCATATTTTTGGACTATTCGAAAATGTTTTAGAATATTGAAGTGATACGTTATTTAAAGGAGTTTGTCAGAAATTTATCACTCCACTGTTTCAAATAAAATTTCATAGAGATTACAATATTTACGAATAAACCAAATTGAATGAAATTGTAATAAAATAAAAGAAGATATAATTACTTAAAAAATTACGTCAACCTTGATAAAAGCAAGAATGAGAAAACAAGGTTGATATTGAATTTGGATGGGTGCTTATTAATTCTTGGATATATGATTCTTGGATCTGAATCTGGACATGCCCCCGCCTCTCCCACCTATTCTTCTGCTGTGGGCTCCTTAACACTGTAAAAAAAATTCATTATTTTTTTATGATATTTTAAAACCAAAATATTCTTAACAAACGATTTAACCACCAAAATTCATCCCCACCGGGACAGTCCGCTATCAACCTATGCCGAACAAAATGAATCTCGTTATCGAAGAGGCCTGGTTTGAAACGATTTATAAAATCAGACAATAATAATAATAATTATAGTGGCCCGGTTTGAAACGATTTATAAGACCAGGCAATAATAATAATTATAGTATTATCAGTACTAATTCTTGTCGTTTCAGATGTCGAATTTGGTGATTCAATGATTTATTATTATTAACTCTTAATCAGACGTGAATTTCGTCACGGGTGAAGAGAGATTTTTGGTAGGATTCCTTTTTGTTATATATATAATAGTGCGTGACGTATAGCGTATTTGGAGTGTTATGTTTATTATAATGTGTGAAATTTTATTTGTTAGTTTTGTTTTGAAGTAAGATTTAAAATCGTTTTTGATTAGTTGGATGTGAATTTTTTTTCTTTTATATGTAAAAATAAATAGGTTAAGTGTTTAAGATTCAAAAGTATTTGATAAGAATAAAATTTTATTTTTTAAGAATCTCTGGATAGAGTGTTAGTGGGGGATAGGTGTCACGAGGAAGGGGTGGTGCCTCCCAGTGTGGTATCAGTCACGTGATTGGCACATGCCCCTCTCCCCCTCCCACACCATGAACTTAAAACCACTTCAATCCAATTAGAGCGTCATTAACGCTCCAAGTGCGCTTTGCTCCGTCATCTCGTTCGATCGATGGAACCACCATTACTCTGGTCACCTGTGCACGTGTGCGTCGTTCCTCTCCAACAATATTCATACCATGGAGCTCACCGATGTTTTCTTCATCCTTATCCATTCTCACCAGAGCTATCCCGTAGTCTGCGCCTTCCTCTGGTGCTCATCGACCACTTTTGCCATTTCCTTGTGCCTGCTCACCTTTGCCCTGCTCCGACCATGCCTAGACCGCGAGGAATATCCAAGTGCGGCTCGACTTGGTACCAAAACCGACCACACATGGCAATTCAGCCTCAGCCTGCTCCCGCACCCTCGCATAGCTCGACACCCTCCTCGCCCTCCTCTTCTGGTCATTTCGCTCAGAGCCACAATGGCCTCTCACCTCTCTCCTCGCCATGGGCTTGTAAAGTTGAGTGGTTCGACCTCTTGGGGAATTCACTGGGATTTGCCCCAGGGCCTTTATCGGACTTGGCCTCCTCCTTGCAACCCGCCTTGGTTGTCCCTCGCAATTTGCTCGAGAACTCAGCGCCTGTGCGCTAGTGCACTCGCCACCAGCTCAGTCTCCATGCGAGGATACCTTCGCCCGCTGGGAGAAGCCTCCGGAACAACCCCACTCCTGCTCAGACTGCGCTACCTGTGCAAAATTCCAAGACGACCTTGCAATTCTGCAAGACCTGGTGTTCAAGGTTCGCAAGGAGGTGGACGACCCGCGCTTTTGTCTGGAAGTCCTGGACAAGAAGGGTTCACAAATCTTGCAGTTGCTCTCCTCTCTGCATGACTCTCACCACCCCACAGAACCGACACCAATTGCACCAATGGATTCATACACAATATTGGTTCTGGCTTTACAATTGTCTCCAGTGGATGACGCGACACCAGGCTCGACTTCATCTCTCCAGGCACCCACCTTGGATACTGTGGCATGCAACACGTCCACGACATGAGCTGCGACTGCTGCACAGGTGTCAGACTACATGGCCTGTTGGTTGTTTTGTTTATATTTTGCTACATGTCTTTTCGGTTAAAATCCGTTTTGATTGTCTTGTGTCGGTCCTAGAGGGTCTAAAAGCCTAGGTGAATCGGTTTTCCCACGGGGCGATTCCTCTCTAGTTGTGTAATTGTGTTATCTGTCTGGTTATCTGAATCGATGGTTTTTGACTTGGGAGGCCGACTGAATTGGTTTCCCCCAGGGGCAATTTAGTAACTACAGTCCTCAGATAGACATGGCGATATTGTAATTTTTGGTGCTGAAAGGATTTTTATATAAATACTTAAAAAAAAAAAAGATTATTCCTTAAAAATAAAGTGAATCATTTTAAATAGTGTAATTTTTCTTAAATAATGATGATGAGTCAATAATGACAAATAGTGATGATTGTCTTCACTACCTATTGCCAATTGAGAAAAGAGTTACCATAACTCTTATCACCTCTCTCTATATATTTGAAATATTAAAATAATTTAAAATAATAAATTCTTTGCTAAAATTTTACATATATTCAATATTTTATAAGAAAATTGTTATATTAATATATTAAACCATTTTTTAAAACTTAATTTTTATTAATTTTTTTATATTTTAAAATTAGTAAAACTTATTTCTTCTTTCTTAGTTTGATTCATCTATCATGTATTTTTTTATAACATTATGGAAAATATGATTATATTTGGATATTATTTATGATATTATAAAAAATATGATTATACTTAGATATATAGTTAATTTATTTTAAAATAATTTTATTATAAAGTAAAATATTATTTATATTTT